>OMKZ01000640.1:13747-26070 GCA_900302535.1 Neoniphon sammara
TTATTTACAAAAAAAAAAAAAAAAAAAAAAAGAAAGAAAGAAATGCATAAAAACAGGAACAGATCATTATGTTTCTGCTATGCATTTAAACAGATTGGTAAAATTATGCTCATTTAAAGGGAATGGTTTATAAATGGATTACTTTTTATATTCAATCACAGACGTTGTTGAATTGGCCTAAACAAAGATGAATAACTACAAGGCCTTCATGACTAATCTATGCTTTAGCTATGGTTTACATGCTTCCAATGGATCTCCAACACATCTGGTAGAAAAATGAGGCTAAGTCTTCTCAGCAGTGTAGAAACTAACATCACATCTCCAGACAGCAGTTTATAGTTTTCCCCAAATCCCACCTTGCACTCATGCCTACACAACAGGTTGACGGTAAGGACTGGTCTCTCATGCTAAGCACCGCCAGCTGTGTGCAGCTCCTAACTGTCAGTCAGTGTCATTGAGTCCATGCACATGACAACACTTAACCAAAGGTGAAGCACTGTCATGGGTCAGGAGCTGTGGCATTTTTGTTATCCGGATTTTCAGTTTGTTAATTTGTTTTTGCATTGAAGTTGTAAAAATAACTCCATTCAAAGATGTCGAAACCTAAAGCCATGCAAAAATTATTTAACTATCTTGATAACTGATATTAACTCTGTTAAACTTTAGGAAGGAATCAGTGAAAGGAGTCAGTGAGAGGACTTCCACTTTTGAAAAACCAGAAAGCCTTGCCTAATTAATGACTATACAAGCCATCAGCCTCCATGTTTACCCTACTCTAGCAACATTATCCCTGACAAGTTGTGTCATCTTTCAAGTCCTACTTGAGTATTTTTGGTGGAACAAGCTCAATTATTTTCCTCTGAGATTAATTGCCTCCTGAAGTCATGAAGGAATTTTGACAAAGTGGGGCAACAGTGGAGGTATTTTCTCTCTCCCTCTCGTTCCCTCATCTGGTGGCAGTGAGTTCTGTTTTTGAAACAGACACCGGCTCTTAGTCTCTTTGGAGATGCGGCAAGGTTTTTTGCTTGAGAGCACCGGGGAAAAATGCAGCAGATAAATTGTGTTTTCCATCACAAGCACGGGAGTGAGATGGACAAGAGAGGCGCCTGCCTTTAATCTTTTGACTGAGAGAAACAAGTACTGAATCATATTAGTGGCCCTCTATGGAAATCTGCTCATGGTTTTAGGGCCTTGAGCCTTACCGTATCATTGATGCAAAGCAGGGAGAAAATTGAGTTTAGCATGGTTGTTTATTTTATATTATGTCTTTATTGTAGAGAGGCAGAATGGGTGGTTACTCTGGCAATAAGAGCCCTCTATACAAATTTACATCAACACTCTTTAGTAGATTCCAGTTTCCCTGCACATCATAAGGATGCATTTGTTGTTTGTTATGGCACATTGTGGTAATGCAGAATCAATCAATTTTGCTCCAGCAGCAATACTGTTGTTTTTAGCAGTGTTTCTATATGTAGAAGGTGCTATTCAGATTGAATTCAATGAAAACATATAGTTCATTCCAACATTCCCATGCTGTAATAATACATATTAGCCCTTGGATAAACAGTTGAACATATTCCCACTTCCCATTTCTTTTAGCTGGATGGAGTTAGGACACAATATGATGTGACATGGCACAACACAGCGCAATATGATATAATATGACGTGACACAGCAGTAGTACAGGAGTCTAAAAATGCAGTGGTTCATCTTTCATCTCAGAACTGACGTGTTTCTTTACTGAAGGACAACATACAACATTTTCATTCCCATCAATGTTTTAGACTTTATTCTGGCTAACTGTCATGTCCAGTGATAAAACACCTGCCACTCCTCAAGCGCTGTATTTTAAAATATGCTGATGATCTTTCAAAGCTACCAGCTAGTGATTGAATGATAAGTTCTACCATATTCTTTTGATTATCAGTGTGTCTAATAGTTTTGCAGTCACCCACCTGCGTGCTGCACTTCCTCATTTCCCAAATGATTACATTACGTAAACATGCTTTGGGCCAGATTGTGAATTAGTACAACAGGATGCTTGTACCACCTCCAATATGAACAGGCTATTTACAGCTCAGCTCATTGTAATTGCATCACCCTCAGTGCTTAACTCCTTAACAGATGTGAAAATGTGACCAGTGACCAGCAAAACTAATCATCTCTTGAAGCCCAATGGCAGTTTGAACAACAATGTAGAACTAAGAGTTTACTTTGCACCAGTAAAAAGTGTTATAATAAAGGTATGATAAGAGACTCTGCAGGGATTTTACAAAAACAAAGCTGTACTGCCTGACAAAACCTGACAGACATATAGCGCGGCATGGACAACAGTACACAAATAACAAATTAATGTCTATTTTATTACATGTTACACAAATACATACCTCATGCCCCCTCTCAGTTCAGCTTGTAAGAGTATAATTTTGCAAAGTCAAATAATTGAATTCAAGGGAAATAAGACTCTAAACTCTGAAGAGCAATAGCGTGTACTGTTTTGCACTTTTCATTTCCACTCTCATTTGGATATAAACATGCTCTTTAATGAACCCAGCCTTTAGTACAGGAATAAGAAGTATTCCTGAAAATATTCTGTGTGAGTAAGTGAACGTGTTTGTACTGGTTTTGAGCGGCTTAATCTGACACTAAACAGGCAAGTGTAGAAGGACACCACGCCTGGCTGCAGCCCTAATCGTCCTGAAAGAACATCTATGTGTTGCTGTTAAATCCAATTTTCATTTAGCATTAAGGCCCTTTGAGAGCTCTTGCCTTTCTGCGGTAGAGAACATCACAGCCATATAGGCAAAGCCTATCCAAAACGGACCCAGTCCTGAGTGCCTGAGATACTGGCGCCGGTTCATTTTTTCAAAACATTCATTACATTACAGATTTTCTGTCTGTCTAAATCTAATGAATTCAACCATTGGTACTAGACTACCAGACATATTAAAATTAAAAGTTTGTTTTGTTCTCACATTGACAATTTAAGATAAACACTATGTGCTGATGAAGCCACAGGTGACAACATTTTATTTCCACAAATGGGATGAATAGAGCATAAAAGACTGAAAGAAGGTAAATGGTTGAAGTCTTTCTCAGGGGCTGGACTTGTAGGTTGAAGACATGCCAACATGCCTGAACCAGCTCTCTTTCAGCACACCTACTGCTGGGATTTTCAATCAATTCTGGCAGTCTCACCTCAACCCTAAAAATAGTCCATAAAAATAAGTAAATGAGAGAATTTCCTCCTGCCTGCGCTAAAACCCAACTTTAAAAGTGGTATATAGTCTACCTCATCTCTAAAATTCTCATTAGAGCTGACTTTATCCTTCAGCCAAATAAAGAAATAGCTTAGTCAATGCAACCCAAAAGTTAACATTTACAGAACTTAAGGGTTTTCATTCCCCCTTAATAATAGTCTTACTACTGTAAGATGTAGGCACTTGTTTGAAACACATGAATAACCTGTCTCATCACTATTGTTTTTTTTTTTGTTTTTTTTTCCTGGGTCTTTGCTCAAGAGGATTATGCACTCCTTAAGATGGCAGCATTAGGGTTTTCCAACCCAATAGCCAAAGACCTAATACTATTGTAAATGGTGACTGTTCCTAAAAAAGAGCAACAGGAACTTCATTGGGGGCTGAAGGCAGGGTAGGAATGAGCCTCAGCTAATGATGCTACGCAAGCACGGGTCTCCACAGGAGGAAGGAGAAGCCCTGCTGGATGAGTGAGCGAGTGCTGGCCTGGGAAAAAGGGGATTAGACCCTTGGATCAGGGAGACTCAACTTGTGGGCTGAGGCAAAAGGAGTTAAAATAGTCACCCATGCTTGCTCCTGCTCTACTTTGTCCTTAGAGACAATAGGCTTAGCCACTCTGATCCACAGCGCTCTGGTTATGATCACAATCCATTACTAATGCATGACCATCACACTTAAGACAGCAATTTACTGATTGCCATCAATTTCAGCTATTGAGACAGTGCCTTGAGTCATCCATTTTGTGGAGATTTGTTATGATGTGATTGGTGTGGGGGTCTCCAGGTTGAAAGCCAAGACTACTCCTGATCCACCCAGATGAAAAACGCATACAGTGAGATGAAGTGAGGAGGGAAATAAATGAAGGTGGCTGAGGCCATTCCGTGTGGGGAATGAAGAGAGATTGCGCTGCATTCCAACTGCCTCATCTGCTGTTTTAAATAAAACCGCCTGGCTTAAATGTTCTCCGGCATGGAACTTCATGCAAATCTCCTCGCTGCCCTCTGACCTGCAGACAATCACGGGGGCAGTACTTAGAGAGCGCTCCCAAAGATTCTCCCCTGGATTCCAATTAGGGGGCTTCACATTACTTTACACAACAGGCTAAATATGGGCCAAAGCGTCTTAAGCTGCTCTGCATGTGCCACATAGCCTGCCGTTGCCATGGCAGATACAGTGGGAAAGGTAATTAAATATTTTAAACTGAGGCTTTTTAAAGTGGTGTTATTTAAAATGCAACTCTACAGCCAGAGCTAGGGAAAACATAGATAGAAGAAATACAAAAGGTCCTTAAGGACAGGGAAAAAGTGTTGTGTGTTAGAGGTGCTGGTAATTGACCCAGTACATGCAGTGCTTTATATTACAGTTTAAAGATTAGAGCAAGGGTGCCACTAAACAAAATATTGTTGGGTTGCTTGTTTTTCTCCCCAGATAAAGTGTTATCTCAACTGACCACTGTTCCATAATAGGTATAAAATTTGGCAGTTGCTCTGAATTCTAATAAAAAAAATGCAGCAGTTACAATAAATCCCAGCATGCTCCTTACGTAATCAAGAGGCAGAGCGTGATACATGTACGCACAAGCAGTAAAGCTGTACCGCTACAATGATATAGGGCTGCATCTACCCATAACAGTAAACACAACCCAGGGCACCTACAAATTAAGGTTTGATTTCTAAGGAGTCACACATAAAATAGGAGTAGAGAGTAATCTTTAGTTACTCACCCATGTTGACATGACAACTCCCATAAAGCTGTCTGATAAATTATTACTTACGTTGATTGCCTCTTTATATTCACCTTAGTTGCAAGCTTGCAATGGTGTAGAATTAGCAAGCAATCCAACTTTTTTTCCATTTAACCTGACTGAGCTTGTATGCTGCAGGCTCTGATTGGAATGATCAATTCTGCATGAAAAATGCAAATTAAAATCCATTACAACCAGAGATTTGAGGCCAGTACTGTCAGTATTGATGTACTTCTGAAGAACTAGAGTTACTTATTTCATCTTTCTACTTCTAACGCGTTAAAGTTTTTAATGCCACTATTTTTTTAGCACTGTTAACACATTTTCCTAGTTTGATCCTTTGAACCACCCATACTTCTAGGCTAACTGACGCCTAGTTGCTGGTGCACCTCCACTAACATGACTGAATCATGGCAACAGATGCAAATGGTCTTTTAAATGTAAAATTCCATTACAAATTCCTCCCACATGGCTCTCTTGATAAAACAAAAGTTATATGGATCTACTGCAACAGTGAATTTGTTTATCATCGAAGTACAATGAGTCTCAAGTGTCATGGACAAGCAAAGCACACTGTTGACGCCAACAATACCAGTAACGTTAGCAGTAATGTCGGTACCACAGGAGGACGCCTTCGGCAGGCTGCTCTTGACAGCGCTTGTGAGAGACCAATGGACAAGCAAAGTGGATAGCTACAGCTTGCAGCCCCATTCACACTGTGGAGGATGAAGGCTTGAGAGATATAATTTGGATTGCTTCAAACAACTCAACATTATGTTATGACCCTCCAAAGCCACCAACGCAACAAGAACGCATCAGCTATATGAAAACCAGAGGGCTACAACAGCCAAGGTTTTGCGACGTCCTATGGCTGTTGCTCTCACTGGAGATTACTGGATGTCGATGAGTAACCATAACTGTCTCAGGATTACAGCGCATTACAACAAAGAAAATTGGAAACTGCATTCATGTGCACTGACTGTACTGAAAACAGAAGCAGCAATATGTAACACAATGCAGTTTTTTTAAATTGATAAATAAAAGGCTCAACTCCAGCACACCATTTGCACCACATACTTTGATTTATGCAGTGTATTGGTACATTAACCTTCCTAAGGCATCATTTTTTTTAACTAAAAAATCTTCCTTTAGGGTCAAATTTGTGCAAATATAACTGCGATTAATTGCGATTAACAACAAAAAAAATAATGTGATTAATTATTTTTAGCATTTGACAGCCCTACTTTCTATACATCACCATAGTGAAGAAGACAAGTTGACTGAAAACTAAATAAAAAGAACACTTCATCTAAAAGGTCGCAGGTGCTTATGAGACTATGAGAGCTGCTTGCTCTGTTTCTGAGAAAAAAGCTATGAGAGGCACTGCAAATGAGGAGGGCCAAATGAAAGATAGGCAACTTAATGCCAGCATCGCTGCAGAAAGCTAAACATGCATAAAGGGAATAACAAGCTTGCCAAAGCACTTATCACCTGCCACTCTGACCGAGCATCTGCTTGCCAATCCATGTGAATGCTCAGGTTTTTTTCCCCCATCTCTTCAGAGATACATTGAAATTCAATCGTCTGCATGGAATCAATGGGTTTGAGAATTACCTAAGCAGATTAGAGCTGAAGGCATCTGGAGAGAGCTGTCGTCAGATCATTCCAGCTTTTCCTGCTCTGTTTGTTTTCCCCGCACTTTAGCTAAATTAGTAATTACAGTCACACAGCCAATCTCACCATGGCCGCCACGAACCCAAAGACACACCTGCAGAAGCGCTACAAACAAATAGCTAGTTAAGTGGTGCACAAACTCCGACAAGCTAATGAGAAATACTGTGTCTTCTGCAATTTCCATGTGAAATCTGGTGGAATTAAACAGGGGCAACCAACACAATCAAAAGTGTAAAATTGGAAATATTTTTGAGCACAAAATGTTCTGGCACCACAGTTTGGCTGTATATCTCAGACCAAATTATGCAAAATGTGTTTTGTAGAGCAAAAGTCATTATAGTGTCCATTGATTCAGCACATGTGAGAGCACTAGAGCAAGTACGTTTGTGAGAGAGGAGAACAGAACGATCCAGGTGTTTATTTTGTTCTGGCTTTGCAATCCCCCCCTCACTATGCAGGCTAACTGTAATCCACTTACAGTGACAGCATGCTCCCCTGACAGGCCCCCAGTCCCAGCTAACACCTCATTTGGCACTGGGAGCTTCAGCTCAGGAGAAACCCAGACTGCTGTGTGTTCCAGCATAACTGAGGGGGCCCACTGGCACTGGGTAAATAGATGAGCCAATGGGGCTCTCAATTCATAGCTAGGCTGACTAGGTATGTTTCATGTTCCTTGATGCACTGTTCAAATCCAAAATCCTGGCTAAGAAAGAAGTAGCTACATTTCTAAGCAAACAGCTTGGCAATTGCTCACTGGGTGAACGGTAAACACAACTGGCTTTCAGCATTCTCTCTAACAAAGTGGGCCAACATATTGGTCTCCTGACAGCAATCAAAAGCACTCCAATATTTAAAAGAGAGTGTTTGGCACTGTTACATTGTGCTACAAGGCTTTGATCTGTTTGATCTGTACCACAGTAACCATACCATATCCCAGGAATGCTGTGAAGCCATGCACTCCTGCTCGGCCAACTAGACCCACTGAGACTGCAGGTCCATGCCGTTTGGGGTGACTCAGAGCAGTCACCATGGAAACACTGAATGAACAAAGGCAGAGAGTTTGCTAAACATGGAGGGGCAAGGTCAGACGACCATGTGATGTGGGTGGTAGTGGCTGCAGTCAGAGGTAGATGGTGGGGGGGCTGGCAAGTTAGACGGACTCCATAAAAAGAGCCACTCTGACATGACGGTCTTCTGTTACCTCTACTGAAAGAGTTCGGGAGCCACAGTCGCAAAAGTTTTCCTTTTGTTTTTTCCTGTCCCGCTGCTTGACTGACATTACAAAAACACCACGAGCAGAACACCTTCCAGACCTTAAGTGGCAAAAGGTATATGCATGAGTTGACGCTTGACACTTGTACCCCCACAGTCATACACAAACCTCACGGTGACACAAGCAAATATAAAGAACGACTCACGTAAACTGATAGATGGATGTGCTAGAAGCCTCAACTGTCTGTCATTCTATGAGAAGAGACACAGACTGAGTCTCTGAAGGGAACGATATGCTACTGCATTCAGACGAACCAGGCAGGGGTCCAGCTGCCGCAGCCCCAATTATAACCCAGCAGAGGGCTGTGGATCACAGAGAGCACTGTTGCACTACAGTAGGGGCAAAGATGAATACTCTTCTATTACTTCTGACACATTCAGCCTCAGATCTGACTGAGATCTGACTGATCTCTGCCAACCCACTGACATATCAAGTGACAGAGAACTTCTCTTCTCTGCGTGCTTGTGCATAACAGACAAAAACCGGAACATGGCTTAGACTTTACAAGAGTTACTCATGCAGAAGCAGGAATCTAGCGCAGGCATTGCAAACAATGGTGAAAGCAGTTTAAATCTGCAACTCTTATGCCACACTCACTTCTATCTCAATATAATCAGAGATGGCACTGGGCTGTAAGACAAATTGTAACATTAAGAGCAGGAGGGACTAAAACATGCAGACACTGACACAATCACATTTCAAAATGGATCAGGAGATCAATAATGGGCTCTTCAGTCAGTATAGCTAACTAGGAGGTAAGTATGCTCTTGTGGATAAACAGAGAGGAGGAGAAAGCAGAATTCTCCAGGGAGGGTTAGATAATTCCCCATTGAGGCCCTCAGCTCCCGCCCACACACAGACAGACACACACGCTCACACAGACAAAGAATATTCATTAGTAGGATACTGCACTCTAATTAAGCGAGGTGGAAGGAACACACGCAGGTGCGGGTTGCACCTGGTTTCCGAAAACCTTGTTTCTCCGGTCGCAACCGCATTTGGATGATTGCATTTTCCCTTCCTGCGGCCGTGACGTCACTCCCGGCCCCACGCTCCTCCTGCTACCACCCGACTACCCGACACCCCGCAGTTCTTCTGCTCCTCCTGCTGCAGCTCCGAGGCGTCGGCAGAGGCGTGAAATTTGGCGGGCCAAGAACCCAGCCACACAGGAGACCAGACAAGCAATCCACACCAGGAGAGGACACTCCTCCCAGCTGGCTGGCAGACAATTGCCTGTTATATGGCCGCGACTCCAACTCTCCAACTGCGATAAGAAAAATGCACAGAGCAGAGTAATGGGGCCAAATGTAAAAACACAGCTGTTTGCCATCCCAGAGAGTGAAATACATAACCAGTCCCCTCATATTTTACTCCAGCATTCTCCAGAATCAACATAACAAGCAAACACATCCATCTACTATGTTCTGGCAGTGGGAGACACCGCTGGAGACGGATATCACTCTGCATTATGCACAGCTGGTTATTGCACTCATACTGAAAAGTACTATGATTTTTTTTTTTTTTTTTTTTATCAAAGCTGCTGGAAGTTATGTTGTGGACACATGCAATACATCTGCTGGTCTTTGCTCTAGCTTGGACCTCACCTGTTGCTATGCTGCCAAATCAAAGTCTGCCCCTGTGTCTGTGTCTGTGAATGTGTGTGTGTGTGTGTGTGTGTCTTACTGTGAGTTAGTGAGAGCATGTGTTTTATCAGTTGCTAGCGCTTGTTTGAACGGAGCCATGATGAAAGCCTAGACAAACACAGGGGAATGTCAACGGAGGACTTGAGTCAACAGACAGAGCCTCTCTCTGCCAGGGACTCCTGTGAGAGAGGCCACGCCCTCCAGCACTGAACCAGACTGTCTCTCCACGCCGCGCCAACCAACACCAGGGATGCATTCAATCTGAAAACAGCGTGCAGCGTTTTGCTACGGTTTCCGGGTTGATCGACATGTTCCTTCAAAATGGTGCACAACAGTCTTTGAGGTACGTTCTCTTTTGTTTGGTGGGTATGTCAGAGGTTTTACCCAATCAGCCACGACGTGCAGCCTTATTAAAAAGGCTGCCATATTTGCAACAGTTGCGTAACACATCGTTTCCCTTTAAATAAACGTGTTGCCACATTTTGTCAGGGCTGAACGCGACCCAGCTCTAATGGTGCATGAGGCAGGACAGAAAGCGACTTAAAAGCGGGACAACAATGTTCTCCGATATACAGTAGTATAAAGAGACGTGCGGGGAATGTGAAATATGTGTTTGTGCTCAGTGAGAGAGAGAGAGAGAGAGAAAACAAGCTCATAAAGAAACACTGCCAGGCTGTTTTTCTTTTTTTTCTGTTTTTTTTTCAAGCAGAGTCAAGTCAGCTCAGCATAAAGGATTAAAGAAGGCCGGGGGTAAACACTGTCCAAACACACCAGCAAACAAATACAACAAGTGTGTCCTTTTTTATACTCCACTGACATGAAAAAAATACAATTACAAATCTCCCTTCCGTTTTAAGTGGACCGACTGATGCAACCAAAATATGCAAGGCAAGCTACAGGTACAAGCTTTGAATATGTTGCTGGGATTATAGTATTGTATTTGTGGTCTGGTAATGTATGGTGAAGGCAGCGTAGGGGCAGTGGGTAAAGCAGGCTAGGCTAAGATCTAGCCCTGCTCAAGCTGGAGCTGAAGCTTCAACATTTTTTTTTTTCCCTTTGTCCGTTTGTGTGGGAACCCAGTAGAGCGGGCCTGAATCCCTATTGACTCAATGTGCTGAGACGTTTTCCCTTTTACCAATGCTAAAGTAGGCATGAGCACTAATCCTTAGGGGTTAAATGGAGCCTCCTCTGGGGTTTTCCTTTCCTGGGAGAGCTGGGGGCGGCTGCTGCAGCGCATGGAGAACTTTAATGTACTTGGCAGAATTCTGGCTCAACTTTAACAAACTCGGAAAAAAGAATTCAACTCGAAACTCGGCGATACAACATTTGGAGCAGTGTTAAAACGGGCCATGTGATGTAAGCATCTCCTTAAATCCGCGGCTTTACAGATACCGAGGTGATGGAAGTCGATAAGAGAAATGTTGATGATAATGATAATGAAACTTTAATGATCACAGTCGGGAAATTGGGTCATTGCAGCAGCAGAGAGAGAGAGATATAGATAAGAGCAGAGGAATACAGAGATTAAATGCAATACAACAACCAATTACAACAAGGGAACATGTCTGGAGGACGACAACAAATTCGAAAATAAATTATCTTCGCTGATAGATTTACAGGTAAGAAGCAAACTGTGCATCGGCAGCTGCTCACTCTACACACAGGTTTATGTATAGAAGAACATATATACAAGAATGTGTGCAGACTGGAAAATATGCATGGTAAACCGTTCATATGATCAAAAATAACAGATTGAGGGACAAATACACAGAAATGTGGCCAGATGTGCAAATGATGTGATGAATGCCTCAAAATAGGAAATGTTGGCATTTTCCGCATTAAGACTGACCTTTACAAAGCGAAGAATGCTTTTTTGAGAGCCTATTGCAATTCTGTGCAGAAACTCGATGTACGCGGCAACGATTCAATCAACAGAGAGACACTGTTCACCAATAACATCCGCCAGAGAAAAGGGACCATTTCCATTTCAAATCGCAGCCATTTTCACACCAACATTGAGACAGCATCAGCGGCTGACAAAGTCTGGCAGCTTCTGCCCCCATTCCCTCAGTCTTTTTCCCTATCGTGGGTATAAATACTCATCTCTGTTATTGCCGGTGTGATTGATGTTGGTTATAATGGCACGGCTTCTATTTACCCAATGCATCTATCTATCCATCTCCTCTAGCAGCGATTTACTGGTTGACTTCCTTTACCTTTTATTGGTTGTCTTTGATGGGTCAACTTAAAGGAGTTCTTACTGGCCTGTGAAATGTCACAGCTTTGTCTTTATTGTTCGTTTGTGAGATTGGAGGATAGAAAGGTATACTTGAAGGCTATGATCCATAAGAAGAAAGATGCTGCTCCCAGACCCTGGCCCCTTTCATTAAAAGAGCACCAAAGCCTCCTGTTTTCTCACTGTCTCTCTGTTTACACGCAGACATATTTCAAAGAATCAGTTATTTAATGTACGTATACAACAATCTTGTACGCACAAGCACTGAGGATCCATTAATGTTAATGGGTGAATACCATAATACCAGGTACATACAAGCAAATATACAAAAAGAGCCCATTTAAACAAAGGAGCAACTAGAAGAGGCTAGTGAGATTTGTCACTTTGTTTATTACTGAAACTGACTGACAAAAATAAACACGTCCATTGCTTTTACTATTTTTCATGCAGATGTGGATGAGAAACATGTAATATGAAACTATGCAGAATGTAAACA
>OMKZ01000641.1:0-12597 GCA_900302535.1 Neoniphon sammara
AGGGTACTTAACATGCATGGTGCATACATTTAATTGTAGCATCTCTGTGGAGTGGCCATGGATGGGTAGCAACAGACAGGCCTCATAATTGAAAAAAGACAACATCAATAATCAAACTACATTGGTGGCAAAGCAGTGGTGGCTCATATGTATTGATTGTATTTGCAGTGGCATTGGGATCACCGACCAGTTGAGCGTGAAGGACAGCGGCAAAGGGGACAGTGACTTCAATGACAGCGACTCTGATATCAGTGGGGATGGAGGCAAGAAGAACTTCAGTACCTTCCAGCCTGGGCCAAAGAGTGAGTTTGCCACCTTGAGTTTGTAGATTACACATGATCAAAGAAAAATCACAGCAGTGATATTAATTATAAATGACTGCAACATAACATTTCTGTATTGATCTACTGTGACCTTTCTTGTCCATATGATTAAATATTTGTTTTCCTTTCTATTTCAGGTTCATCCAATGCTGCTAACAACTTATCTGGGGACTGGCAAGGCACATACTGCATGATACCAGCCCAGAGCTTCAGAACCACTAGAGACAATGCATACACAATAGGCTTCTCCCCAGCGCCCGTCTACAACAATCCACATGTCTATCCCCACCCTTGGAAAGACTCTGGATTCGGCACAAATCTTCCCAAAGCAAGGAGCAACATACATACCTTCTCTAGAACCGGGACCCTCCCCTCCTACTTTCCTAAACAACAGCGAGATGCTGCTGTTGGAGGCGGTGAAATTCACAACCAGAGTCCAAATATTGTAACAGTGGCAAACGCATTAGAGGTTGCCACTGTATTTTAATAAACCGTGTTGAGCAGTTCATTGAGATGTAGACAGAATGCTGAAACACAAAGATGTAAATATTTCACAAATTGGTTGTTGCTACATGTTCAACAGATGTACATATTTTTCTTTGATGAAATTAATTATGTATGTATATTATATCTTATTTATGCCTTATTATTTGAGCTTGAGTGCATCTTTGCAGTTTCTGTTTTCTAATAAATTTGTAAGTGAAACAAAGATGACTGTTCTTTATTTTGCTGTCATTTCTAGTATTTTGCTTCTCAAGTATGTGGATTTATCAGCTATACTGAGTGAATAAAATAATTTTCACTTAAGGGGAATATAACTCATATTAGGAGTTATTTAGATGTTATTCCTATTGCCTCAGTAAGTCCAATCAGCATTTGTAAATAAGAACAATTCTTCCAAAGCCAGCAGCTACTTGATCAAGACTCCAGTCAGTGATGTGAGGATGTGAGGAGTGTGGAAGTGCGGAGCTGCTTCATTACCTGAGAGACTGGCTTTGAAGACTCATAGGTTGGATGGTTGGGTTTTTGCATGCAAATGAGAGAGTGGTGTTGGTACTCAACTGGAAAGCATGTATCATTATCCATAGAAAATCAAGCATGGTGCTGTCACAGACATCTTCTCTAACTCATGTAAATAATTCACAATGTAGTACGCAGCGTTGTACACAGCACTGGTTTGCTGGACAAGTTCTGCAGTCTTACTTGCAGCTATGGTGGACAGTACAGTTGTTATATTCAGGTGTGGCATACAAACTGAGCTTTTTTACTTGGGGGATAGGGATAAAAGGTGAAATTCAGAGGTATTCTCATGTAACTTGTCATCAGAATACAGTCTTAGGAAGACAAGGCACTTGATTGCCTAACTGCATTGTCCTTATCAGAGCCCAACACTATTACAAGGTTTAATTCAACCACGAATATGTAGGGCAAGTGAGAGCTGTTTCTGCCCCTGGGTGATTTATTGATGAGACACTGATGGATAAAAAAAAGAAAAAAAATCAAACCAACATTGGCAAAGCTGACCTTAATACTGTTTATTTTGAAGTTGTTTGAAATAAGCTTTGGCTATAGCTTTAGCATGCGTGTATAAACCATACAACCTTTTATTATTTGCAATCTATAAGCAAATTTTTGCCAATAAAATCTTTCATCATGGAGCAGCAATAGGATTGCATGAAAAGTAAATCAGGGACCACAAATTCTGAATGTAAAATATGCAAGATAATATCAAGTAAGTGCATCTCTCAATCATGGGGAAAATGTCCATTGGGGATTCCATGTTTTCAAATTCAAATGCACAGATCTGCTTTAATATTCTTTTCATCAACACTTTCATCAGTTAAAATGTTAAATTTGAACATAAAATTGAATCGCTGCTTGATTTCATTTGTGCAGGTTTTTCACAGTCCCCTTCTCTCACTATTCTTAAGGTCAGCTTTAAATTAGTCTGCAACATATGAAAGCAAAACAGACAAGAACAAAGGATTGTTACAAATTACTTAATAGCCAACTAAGGGCTGAACCCTGAAGAGAAAACAAATAGTTTCCAAGGAAAGCTGCCAAGGAAGCACCATCAGTGATAACTAATGGTGGACTGAGCTTCATAATCAAATTCATGCCATTATTTCTCTTCTATTCAGTTGCAGGAAAAGGCAGCTAAGAGCAGTACTCATTTGCATCAACATAAATACCTAAATGCTGGCTTCTGATCGTAATGATAAAAGCTGGAGGAAGAGTGGATCAGATGCCTTTTTCTTAACCGTAAAGCACTGGGCAGGATTTTTAAACATCTGTTACAGCTTACCACCACACAGCATCTCTTGAGGAGATGCTGTGTGGTGGAGCCGTTTACCAAAACCTTTCCCTGATTAAGGAAAGTGGGTCTGGTAAGGTTTGATTAAAGGGGTTAGGTGGTCATGACCACCTTTGATTATCCAGTCCTTGTAATCTGTGAAGAGACTACAGTTTATAAACTGCATAGTCACAAACTTTATTTCAGGCATAGAATGCAGGGGGTTTTCAAGGCCATGCAGTACAATAGGCAACCATTAAGAAAGAAGGTCATATTTGTGCTCCTAGTGATGTGCAGTAGTCTGACAGATAGCCAATTGCACACAGAGGGAAAATGCATTTATCAATCAATACAATATGGCTTCCTTCATCATTGCTTTATATTTTCCTTGTAGGTCAAATAGTTTCCCGTTGACCCAATAATTTGTGCCACAAGGTATATTCATCTACCGAATGCAGGTCTATTAGCAAACCACATTGCAGGCAGGTCACTGTGTTCATTCATAAGCAAATGGGCTTCACTTTAATGACCTGCAGCAGCTCTCACACCCCTTATACATTTGAATTCCCATTGCAACTGACTTCACTCAGGTTGCCTCCCCAGGCAACGGGAAATGAGGTGTTATAAAACCAGTTTTCTGCTCATCAGTAGTCCACTGACAAATGACTCAGATCGGCATGTGTCATTTCTAGCCTCAGCACCCAATGGTGGTATGTTTATTTTTGAAAAAGGGCTAACAGTGTGGTTGTGGTTAAGTTATAATGGTGTGATGGTGTCTTGGTGCCCAGGCTTCAAGATATAATTCCCAGATGCACCCAGTGCCTATAGATGGAGACTTTCTGGATTGATGTCATTTGGTGCTTCAGCCCCACCCCTCAATACAGCGCTTTATGCTACTTGCATCTTATCTTCATTTTTGTCTGAACTGCCAAGCGTGCATATTGACTTTTGAATGCTTTGAATTGTGGGGCTGGTGTGAAAAAATACTATCATTTATTTTCCACTTGACAGTTTGTTTTAGCGGTAGAAGTTGCAGCTACATTCATTTACCATTGAAATTTGATCTGCATCATCTACAATAAGGAATATATTAAATCTGCATTCACTCCCACATCAATGTTTGATGCTTGGCTCTGTAGCAGTGGAATAGTAGTAGGCACATCGCACAACGTGAAGGCAAAATACTGCACCATTTACTAAAGTAGGGGATATTATCAATGGTGCATTTTTACTCCTCTGTAATTACTACCCAAGAATTTGCTGTTGTTGATAGCAACAGATGCTCACTGTCATGGGTCTGTATTTGCACTTTCTTGTCTTTGATCACTATTTCACACTATATGTGATGCATATATGTGTGAATAATAACACAACATTTTTGGGCAGATTTGATCACTGATATGTTTATATGCTGAAAGGCTATTTTATTTCATCATCCTTAAGGCCAGCGCAGATGTTAAAAATGTGCCAACTGCTTTCTTTAATCCAAACTTCACAGACTCACTCACCAAAGATAGACATGCTTCTAATTTCACTCCTCACTCATGTATTTTAAAAAAAAAGTTTGAAATAACAGTGCTATCATAGCCTGAATTGGGAACATGGGCTAGTTCAGATATTTTTTTCAGTTTACAGTTGTAAAGGGGAGAGGGAAAGAGAGTTGTATTGTTGCCTTACCTCTTTTATGAGATGATTCAGTATGTGACAGACATGCTTGAATACATGTATTCTGAGGCTATAAAATATACATTTACATTTATAATGCTTGTGAACACTGCAGTAATATAAACCTATATTTTGAGTAATGAGAGTTTGGAAAATTCCAAAAACTTTTCCATCTGTTATTCAAACTCATACAGAAGCATTAGCAAATATACCGAAAATATGGATAGTCAAATAAATTGGCAATTTTATCTTTAATATGAGCATTTTTTTTCAAACTGTAATGGTTTTTATGGAAATTTGGAGTGAGTTGCCATTGACAACCAGGACATCCACTCTGACTGTGGACATATGCGGTACCAAGTTGCGACCTAAATTACAGAATGGCTTTCTTATCAAGGTCAGCCTCTACAGGGACGCTGTTAGAAGAGAAGGATTTTAACAACCGTGATAATGTTTTCAAGCAAGAAGAAAAAAACTAATCTTGGAAGTGATGTTTGTCAGAAGATTGAATGTACACCGGGTTGCAGTTATATCATTCTACTAAATGTGACTGAAGGTATATTGCCTTCTGAAAATTGCCTAAAACCAAAATAAATATGAAAATATCAGCTGTTAGACTTAAATGTAAAATCAAAACATTAAATAATGTGCCATTAGCAACAGAATTTTTATTAGGGTATTGTCCTCTTTTTGGAAACTACATATACAATTACTTCATAAACAAAAACATATGGTTTGGATATAGGGGAGAAAGGTGCACATTGAAGTCCTGCAGTAAATGAGTGGAAATTTCCTGGTCATCTGCGTACAATCCATTGCTTGCATGTGTTTGAATCTGTTTATTTACTGCGATGAAGTTACATTTCTTTCCTGTCTTCGCTGTGTCTAATGATACAGATAATAATAGAGAGCGCGGGAAGGAGAGAGGGAGTTAGATCAGAGATAGAACAACCCATTTCAAAGGGAGTATGGCAAATGATACCATGCAGCGATACCCTATTGAGCCACCCTGTCAAGCATCACTGTTTTTTTGCATTACTGGGTAGTTGCTGAATTTCTAAAGTTTCATTTTTTTTCCACGAGGCAATTTCAAAGCAAGCACCAGACAAGAAAACATGGTAACTGTTCATTTACGACTTCATTCTCCAGATGATTCAAAGGCAAAGCTGGTTGTGCCAGTGGTGACTGGATTCAGTGACAGTTCAGCAAGTCCTGGGCCTCTCTGTGACCTATTGACAGCCGTACATCTATCTGTCTCCTGCTCATTAAACCCACATTGGGCGGATCAATACATTGAACATGTGTGGTGCTAGTGCCATTCTTATCAGTTGCCATATAATGGTCCTGCAACTCTCAGCAGTTTAAAAGTTTCTTTAGAAGTCCACTATGATTTAGATTTTTTATTATTTATAATAATTACTATTATTATTTAATGTTGACCTAATCATAAATACATTTATCCTTGTGCTACACCTGCTCAACTCCCCAGCTAGATCTGCTTCTTCCTCCCCCCACACATAATGCAGTACAAGCTCATCATTACTGCACCAATTTGTAAACATGGCATGTAATTCTAATTACGATTCACACAAATAATGACAAATGAATTGTACAATCCCCATCTATCTCTGTAGTTTAATATATGCTTTATATCTGTGCAGAATATTCTACTCATTGTAACCCTGTGAGGCAAAATTTGCACGAATAAACTTGGCTTGAACTGACCTTCAAAGGTCATTTAAGAATATATTATACCCTGAACCATCAGTGGATATGTACACCATGGCAGCACTAAACAATATTCAGCAAATGTCTGTCTATCAAATTAATTCTTGTACCACTAGGGGGAAACATCATGCTGTGGAACCTAAGAACTAAAACACCCTTCACATTTGTGTGGAATAATGAGGAACTGATCCTGGCTAAAATGTGGTTTGCACAATGTGATTTAACAAACTAGACCACATATTTAATTCATATGACAATTAGTCCAGGAGACACTCAAAGTTTCTGGCGCCTTAAAAGTCCTGTCCTGAAGAAAGTCTTCATCTGAATGTGTTAATGGCTGTATTTTAATAAATTCTTCTAACCATATTATAAAATTGCACCTTTTAATGGAGTGCTGCTGAGTAAGTTGTGATCAACAAGGATTCAATGATACCAAATGCTGTAGCAGTAATATGCCAGAACCACTCACTTACCCACTGCGATTCCAGATGTGATCATTGTGTGGCTAGTGCTAGCAGTGACAAGTTAACAAGTGAATGCTATGCTCCTCTTTAATACACCTCTTTCATAAAGGGCTACCAGAGAATCAAATGTCTCCGTCCAGGGTGGCCTTGTCTGGATGTTATGGAGCTACAATAAGAATGTGGCGTATTCAAGTCTGGGGAATAATCAAAGGGCAAATGCGCTTTGAAAGGCTTGTGCAGTCACACCTTTCTCGTGCTCATTTTCAATTCAAATCACATCAACAAGCACATCAATCCCATGAATCCCAGGTTCTGCTCTTTCATCCCCCAAAAACAGGACTGAGACAAAAGAAGAACTGAAACTAAGAAAGATCATCCATACCCATTTAAGTATCTGGAACATTATTATGTAGAAATTATATAGACATAAGTTAATATATGGTATATTGTGTATATTATAGATAGTATTCATGTTCATAGTGATATTAGTGATGAACACATGTGCATAATTGTACAGCAACAATTCAAATCCTGCTTAAACTTGTACTCAAGGTAAACCATATCATAAATCATAAATACCCCTGTATGCATGACTTTACAGAGTATTTTGAATATTACCATAGTAACAGAGCACACAGCAAAAAAAAAAAAAAACAACAATAAATAAGAGAAGGTATAAACATGCCTCAGTGCCTACGCTAATAGCTGCATATGATAGTGATCATATTCACATTTCTCATAATCACCATATGAGCTTATTCGTGTTATTGTAGATGGATATGGTGTTTACATGCGCCAGTTCAAAAGCTGAATACTTGAGTGAGCCAGCTAACACAGGAAAATTAATGTATAACTCAATCTATAAATGTAAACACAGTCAGTGATTGCTACTTTGTCACCTTTGTAATAGACTGGTCGACCTCTGTCTTACGCATGCCACTGGCTGCGATTCTGTTTCTGTAGACTATGTCAGCTCTCACACAGAGCTTTGGTCCTGAGCTGATGATGATAAATCTGTGCCAGTTGTTCACCAGTTGATTGTGCTTTACTGCTGAGCGGGGAGAGTGTCTCATTATGTCAGTGTGGGCCGTCACAGAGACAGCTGCCAAAGGAAATGCAGTCTAGATGCTATTCTGCTCTCTTCTATATGGAAGGGAAAATTAGAGAGAAAGAAAGGGAGAGAGGGAGGGAGGGAGAGAAAGAGAGGGAGAAAAGGAGAGTGGGAAAAACAGAGAGCACACGATAATATGTTCCATCAATCAGTCTAAATGACTTGCTTGTGTAATTAGCTAACAATGTTTTGTTTCTCAGGTTCCCTGAAGTTATTAGTGGTTCACAGTTAGCCTTGAAGTAATTGGAATGCCTTAGAGACAACACTTGATGTTCCTCTATCTGTATGGGACTGACAGTTTATTTTTCTCGGCGGGTGACTTCCCTCCTCTTTCATGTTGCTACAGTATTTGTGAATTAGTTCCCTGTCACTTTACAGTACAGTCTAATACTAATTGGTGGTGAGATATATGCGTTCTTCACACCACGCTAGGCGGCAGGGTGTCTTCCTTGTAGTGAACACTATGACATTAACATTGCTGGGAATTTTGGAAGCTAATAAATTGGTTTTGCTGTGGTAACAGTGTTACACAAATTGCACAACACTGTCCTTGAAAATGGCATAATCTTATTGAAAAGTTGAGACAATAGTAAGGCGTTGCATCCGCCCCTTCTTCAACCAGTGCCTGGCATTTTAATTTGATGCTTCATCTGCAATTAGACATGCACTGCATGGGCGCTGACGTGTTTCAGTGAGAATCAAACATTGGCTTTCCACTAGGACTCTCGGCAGAGGGGTTTTACCTGGACCTCTTATGAAGAATAGATGAGTTGGACAGTGTGTTTCTGAAAAATCAATCTGACTGTCATAGTTTAGGCGACTACTATATCAGTTGCATGCAAGCGCACAATCACCAGTGCTGGTCGGGTTGTCATTTGAAAGGCTGAATGTGTTGTCAGAAAGAGTGTGATGAGCTGGAAAGCTCTGTGCAGATGAATGGAGCTATATGTGGGGGAAAAGGGAGCTCTTTTCTATTTGAATTTGTGAAAAGATCAACATCCCAAAACAAAAAATGATCTGATAGGGATGTTTGCATAGCCATTAGTTTCCCAGGGTTTTGTTCCATTTCAATTTAACACAGAGAAACGTTATGTCCCTTTTAATTTTCTGATAGTCCCTTCCCTCACAAGTAGTTTGCTGAATAGATATCTGCCCAAGAAGTTAATTTAAATGACTTTTTGACAACGGTGATCGATCCACATTGCATACTAAATAACTTTTAGAGTCCACATTGAGATAAGTGCTGCTACAGGCAGAATAAAGAAATATCATGAACACTTTTATATCACAGTGCTCTTCTTCCTATGTATAGTCACCATTTGCACCTAACTGCTGCAAGCAATATATGTGCAATAGTTGTGAATTTACATTAATCCCACGTACAAGATCATGGTGAGTAACACAAATGTTACATTGAATTTACGGCACAATATGTTCTCTTGCTTCCTCAATTACTTGCAATTTCCAAGCAAGCCTTCAAAGGCTTTTGACCCAGGTCTAGTTCTAAAAATATTAAAAAATAGCACTGTTTGTTGTTTTGCCTCTCATTGTCAAGCACAGTCGTGGCGGAGGCAGTTTTTCTTTTTGTTTACTGCAGGAGATCACAGGCTGGGTCATATTAGAGATGTTTTTTACCCCTGTCGGAGGATAAGTTGTAAATTTGAGCTCATGGGAACTGAAAGATATAGTGGCATGCAGAGTACAGACACCAAAGTAATGTCACCTTGAGTGAGCATTCCTCTTGACTGGACTGGCAGGTGATATCAGAGGATAAACTCCATTTTGACCTTGTGTTCACTCATCACAACAAAAACACAAGAGGAGAACAGTACAAAAAACACCCATCCATCACATTTCAAGTATTATTGCCTTCAGACAGCTGATATCACTAGGCACAGTTGCAGATAACTGCTCTTCATTCTGTCTGGAGCAATACAAGACTATCTTAGATTTTAACAGTCTTATTAAAAATGCAGAAAAAATAAACACAGCTTTGTTAATATTCAGTCCCATGAAGGTGTTATTGATTCCACCATCAACCAAGTTATTTTCATGGCCAGCATAGGAACATCAAACACCATGACCTCCATTATTTCCCTTTTGAAATTGCATTCACTGTATTTGCCTCTCAGGCTCTCCAATACCTCGAATCATTTCTCCAGGGAGGTCCTCTTTTTTTCTAACCTGCTGCTTCTGTGCCAGTATTGAGAGTACTGTATCCAGCAATTCTCCTACACTGTATGTGGGACACTTGAGCTAAGAGTGAGACAAGGCATCTGGCACAACCTTCCTGAGACTGTGCATCAGTGTGCTAGTTTCTGCTCAGTAAAATATAGACTCAGGCCCAGAAATAAAGTGGCACACATGTTATATTTATGTTGATAACACATGGATCTTTTTTAGCACAAATTAAATTCCCTCTTCGATGTGGTACAAACACATAACATGGTGTTTCAGGGCATTTTTTTTTTTTTTTTACATTTCCAAGATAAAAACAGATTTAAACATGCATTTGACTTTGTTTAATTTAATTCTGAACTGGTTTGCTCTAAAGTTCCGGTTGAAAAAGTAATCTGGCACAACTTCACCCACTGACAAAAGTGTGTCAGTTTGGGCAGTTAAAACTGGGAAAAGGAACATTTGAGCAACACTTGCAGTGCTGAGAACAAAATATTCATTAGGAAAAGCAACACGTTTTAGCAGATGGCCTTCGTCAGTTTTTGTGTAGCTCAACGAATCTGTGTGTTAGTAATTTAGTGAGTTATTTCCATTTTCTGCTACTCTATTGGTTGATTTTAGTGTCTCTTATGTATTAATGTAGGCTTTTACATTAACTGTTTTACAAACCCCAAAGAACCCTGAGATGTTGGTGTTACTAATAAATATTTGTTCTCAGTACTGCACTTGAAGCTGAGATTTCATCTGTCCTACAATTACTCCAAAATTCCTATTGTGCAATATGGTTACACAGTTGGATCGTACATCTTGGATCTTACATGATAAGAGAAAGCATGAAAACTCGCGCAGAGTTTTCATGTGCGCAGAGCTAAAGGGGTCCAGAAGCTCTTCAATGGCATAATTGTTTGATAAAAAAAAATGCCTGTGATCTTTCAAAAGTACACTAATAATTTTGAGCATAAATATCCCAAAATCAGACTTAAGTGGCTCGAATCAGCAACTGTATTTGTACGCTGGTTCCTAAATTAGAGCATGAAGTTCTTACTGGAGACTCAGGATCTACATGTTATGCTGTAGAGTATTTACTCCTAACTCGTTTAGACATAAAATTAATGGCCAATCTATTTTAAGGGGGTCATCTGCCCTTATGGTTACCACACTTTAAGCTTTCCAGCTGGTGCAGGCCACTTAGAATGATAGCCTTGCTAATTTGTGATTCAGATTTTGGATTTGTGAATAAAATGACTTTCATAAATTGAAAATCATACAGACTTGCTTAAGTCATTACACTGCATTCATGTCTTCTTGTTTCTACCTGCAAATCTGTGATGTTCTATCACTTCCAACTGCCTCATCTCTGCCTAAGGGCTTGGCGTTAATATTTGATTGGTACTTAGGTTTACGTTCTACCTAATCTGTGGTGTAACTGCTTGTATTGAAGTATTGTGTAAATCAGGACTCAGTATCTCAGTAAGAACCAAAACTGTAATTTGTGCTGTGAACAAGAGGCAAAACCAGGAACCATGACATAGGCAATAAAGTGGAGAGTTAACCTGTAGACTAATTGAATGTTTGTTTAACCTTTTAGACCCAGCAAGCTTTAGTTTACTGAAATGCCATCGGGACTAGCACAAGGAAATCTCATATACCCAGATTCAAACCTCTCCATCACTGAATCTACAGAGTCAGACTTCCATTCATTGTTCACTGTCAGTGGAGCAGCTCAAGGCTTTGTCTGTTAATGCATTGCAAATTATGGTCTTTGTTCTCTTGTTTCTTACACCGGGAGGGACATGATCATACTCACAAGTCCAAACTCAACTGTTAACGATTATCTCGATGATAGATGTGAATTCTACTCTGCAGTGTATCTTCCGTTTAACATTCACTTTGTGTTTTGTGGCTGGATCAAAGCTGTGTAGTGTACGCTTGTTTTCCAGACTGATTGATGAGCACGTACTGTAATTTGAGAGGCTTTAGGTGCATAACTGAATCAACTCTTTAAAGGCACCTTGTCAACTGAGCTGCCTCCTTCCCTCCAAATGCAGGTTCAGGACATTTTAAACCTATCTTACTGACCAACAACTAAAACACAAAAATCTTCTCAAGTCAGTGTTTTTGAGAATTTGGCAGCAGGTTGTGTTAGCTCTTCATTTTTGGAGCTCCTGAGAATTTCTTGCAAAATCCAATGCAATGCACAAATCAACTCTTTAACCTCTACACTTTGGAGAGTTAAGCTTTACTCTTTATTTTTGATTCAAAATGAGTCAAAATGTTGGAGATTTGACTCACTGACCCTAGGAGGTTTTGCATTTTTGTGCCAATCCATGGCTGATGCAACAAAAACATATTTTGCTTTAAATGTAAAATTCACAATAAAAAAGGCTTGTGAGGGGCGCAAGGCTTTTTTCTCATGCATCAACAGCCTGGCCAGCAGCTCTGCTTTTTAGCTGGATGTGGAGGAGTCACTTCACAAGAGTCACAGTATAAGTCAAGTGCAGAAATCCTGAAATTATGACCGGTAGTGGCAGACCATGTTCTGGTCATACTCTGTAAGAAAAAAAAAAAAAAAAAGAAGAAGACCATTTTAACAAGTCATTTTGTTTCATACCCATCCATACATCCATTTTCCAAACCACTTATTCATATTCAGGGTCACTGAGGCCTGGAACCTATCCCAGCATGCATTTGGCAGAAGGCAGGGAAACAGCGTGGACAGGTTGCCAGTCAATCACATGGCATTTTGTCCCATATTCAGCCTTAAATTCATATTTTTTCCAAAAACAAGTGAAGAAGTCTGTCATCGGGGTGCATTTTTTCCTTCTTTTCAGGAAT
>OMKZ01000641.1:12617-42576 GCA_900302535.1 Neoniphon sammara
AAAGAAAAGTGTCTGAATTTTGAAACACGGCAGAATAAAGCGCCACTATAGTACTGAGAAAACAGAACACTTAATTCGAGAATATTCTTGAAACAATTTGATTTGATTTGGAAATATTTATTTAATAAAAATAAGAGCCTCAAAGTCTCAAAATGAATATATCTTGGAATGTGAATCAGCGGCAGAGTCATGACACAGAAGTGTGTAGTGGGATCATACTGACAGAGTTACAGACATAAAAGCGGGTTGTATGAACACCCTGATTGTTATATAGCAATACTGACTGAAAAGGTAATGTTTGTTCTTTGTTTTGTTTCATGTGTTTTTTTTTTCCTCAAAAATGTGATATACAGAGGTTTGGAACATAGCTCATTTTTATTTGTGTTTATTTTGACGGGTAGGAATGATATAAGCATAATTTTTCTTTAGTGATGAAAGTCATGAATACAATCTCAAAAATTTCACTTTTACTTTTGGCACATGATCAGTAAGACAGGCCTCTTGCCTCTTGCGATGCTGCACAAACCTCTTAGCATTTTGCTGCAGACTTGGTAAGTATATCTCATGGAGCAATTTGATCCAGGTATGAAACAGAACTATTTCTTTCTGTCTTTTTTTTTTGCCAATTACTTTCTTTCTTTTCTGCCTTTTCTATAAGGTACAATTCAATCTCTTGTTTTATTGCCATCAGTATTCCAGTGTGTTGGTTGAGGTGTGGTACATCCAGCAATGTGCACAAAAACAGAATAATAAACACTTCAATCTCACCTCTAATCATGCTTGTGCGGGGTGGTAAGTGAATCACATGAAAGAGATGCCAAGATATTGCACTTATGCTCAAATAAGCATGGCTGCTGTTTGTCATTTCAACCTCTGCGGAATTACAACAGGTATGATTTTACACCGACAGAATAACGTGCTTTCAACTTAAAATCAATTCGTTATGAAACAACTGATGCATCTGTGTCTTTTTACTCCTTGCAAGATAGAGCTTGTGGTTAATTCCAGGGTGGGGTGAGGTGCACTCCTCATTAGAGAGAGCTATCCATGGCGGAGTCCTAACCTCCACAAAACTACAAGTCAACAGGAGCCACACATTAGGATGTGGCCTAGGTTTTATGGATATGAACCATCCTCTCATTCAGAGTTCAGATCATATTAAATGGGAGGAGTGTGACAATGCAAACACAATTGTCAATAGCAGTCCTTTCCTGAGGTTTTAACAGAGACTGAATGATAATTAGAGTTTCCCTTTGTTGCCCTTATCTCTTACCTGCAGAAATGGCCAATTTATGCAGGCTGCACCCTGGCCAGGCAAAGTTGATGCTCCCCAGAGGAGGAAAGCAGCCATGTTTCAGACAATGGAAATGAACTCAGGGACAACTCAAGGTTGATTTAGATCCAGGGCAACATGAAATTAAATGAAGAACCAAGCCACGCTGATCTTGCCCTAATGTTGACACAGCGCCTTCTCTGAATATGCCCGTGCACCTGCATCACCAAGGAGCCTAGCATCACTCAGATCTGGTCAAGTGAGAATAAAAATGCAAATGTCATATTGTTGAAATGCTGAGTGAACTAAATGTCAATCCATCTTTTCAATATGCGATGTGAGATTCATGTGGATATTGAAGGCAAGTGTGATAGCTGCAGAAGACAGGTTATACTAACAGCTGTGGTATTTGAGCTGTGAAATAAGGAGTCCTTTTTTATAGGGGCATAAGCAATTCTCTTATATCCTTTTGTGAGATTATCCTGAAGCACCCTCAGCTTGTCTTCCTTCTTTTATCTATTGGCTGAATCTTCTGAAAACTATAAATGACAACACCTTACGAGGACAGGAGTTAGGGGGCATTGTTTTCACTTGATAAAAATCTTTAGTTATGAAAATCCAAATAGCTTCAATGGTATTACTTAGAGTACAAAGGACAGAAGCACATGTCTTTCTTCTTTTTTTCTTTTCCTTTTTTCCCCGATTATTTTTGTCAGTTTCTAATTTTACATTCCTCAAGCTCAACGAGATTAACCACCTGATCCGGTCCTCGCTGGAATGACCACTTGGCAAGTCCTTACTGGTTCGACTATATCCTCTCCTAACACGTTTCATTGATCTAGCCATAATCCCTAGTTCACATCCACATGTATTAGGAACAACATCCACAAGCACGTTTTTCATCTGATGCTGCTGCTCTAGGCGCGCACATCAGTAAATGAATCACGTAGCACTAGAACAGCCCTTCTTCATGCGATCTTGCCAGACCTATTGGAGAAACCCCCCAAGGCAAGATCTGTCACTGTTTCACTCATTTGCTGGAAGACGATCAGAAACTATGTTAAATGCACCAAGAAATACACTGGAGTCTGCTGTAAGGCGTCGAGAGGATTCCAGTCAGATCTCACTGCGAAGAGAGCAGGTTTCAACAGTTGACGTGGAAAATTGAGCGCAGGAAGGGGGGAGGAAAAAAAAAGAAGAGATTAATTTTGATTTGATCTGAAATCTTGCAACATCGCGCTTCTTGCATTTTTCGCAACGTCCACGGGAGCAGTGCAGATGGGCATTGTCCGGGTGAAGGATGCAAGAGCACTGGGTCCAACTAGACTGGATTATATGGGATTACTGGACTGATTATAGGACAATCATCGGGCAAAAGTCGCAGTCGCGCTATAGATGCTCTTGAATGACTGGAATACAAAAGGTTGTCCTGGAGAAACATCGTTATCCTGTCCTTTAGTGTACTTTGTGCCATGGGCTGGCTGTACGCTACATGAACAGAACCCATATGCAACAGTGTGCCGCACAGGAAAAAAAGTAAATGCATTGTGAATGGTAATATCGGGCAATGCTGCATTTTGAACGGGCATGTCAGTATTTGCTGTAGCCTAGGTGTAGATGTCGCATGAGGGCAATGCGCTTTTGTAGGCTACAGTCTAACCTTCACTATTGAGATTCAAACGCTTTAACCTTGATGCAGTGGGGAATATCAATACTTCCTTATCACCGATTAATTATTTCACCCTCCGCAAAGCAAGCAGAGCATTTCTGGCTCACACCATGTTGAATTTTATCTTACATTCACGCATTAGGTGTCGTCGGGCGGTCATCTTTGTTTACAGAAAGAGTTCATCATAGCTGAACGGCATGTGAAAGAGGTTAAAATAGCGATTAACAGGGCAGAACGGCTTATAAATCGATTTAACAGGCAATTCGTCTGAGATTGGCAACAAACCACATGCCTGGTTTGGGTTTAGTCCTTTAGGTTTGCCGTAATCAACAGGTTGAAAGTCAAAGAGGATTTTTTTTTCTTTGCCGCTACCGCATATCTAGTTGAAGGGATGCGTCTCTCTGTACCCATTTTCATTTTCTTATGGGTTAAAGCCCTGACATTGAAAAATCTCAGTTATTCTGTCCCGGAGGAGCAAGGACCTGGCACTGTTATCGGGAATATAGCAAAAGATGCCGGATATGGGACCATGGAGAGAGGCAAAAAATCTAACTTCAGAGTATTGGAGAATTCTGCACCACATCTGGTGGATGTTGACCCAGAGAGTGGACTTATCTTCACCAAACAAAGGATTGACAGGGAAACGTTATGCAGACGCAACCCAAAGTGCCAGCTCTCCATGGAGGTGTTTGCCAACGATAAGGAAATATGCATGATCAAGATTGATATACAGGACATAAACGACAACTCGCCTAGTTTTCCTTCAGATCACATTAATATTGATATTTCAGAAAATGCAGCGGCTGGGACACGCTTCCCTCTGACAATTGCACACGACTCAGATTCTGGGGAAAACGGAATAAAGACCTATCAGGTCACACGAGATGATTACAATACATTTTCTTTGGATTTAAAAGTGAGGGGTGATGGGACTATATATCCAGAGCTGGTCGTTCAGAGACCTCTGGATAGGGAGGATCAGAGTCATCACACCCTCCTCTTAACAGCAATTGATGGTGGGGAATATCCAAGATCAGGCTCTATGCAAATCAATGTTAGAGTGACTGATTCAAATGACAACAGCCCAGTCTTTGAAAAATCTTCTTATGTGATAGAGATTCCAGAAAATTCACCACCCGGAAAAGTTCTCATAGATTTGAATGCAACTGACCAAGATGAAGGGAGCAATGGGCAGGTTATCTATTCATTCACTGGGTATGCATCAGAAAGAATGCAAGATTTGTTTTCCATTGACCCCAACACTGGCGTCATCAAGATTCAGGGAGAAATTGACTACGAGGAGAACCCAATAATAGAGTTTGATGTGCAAGCTAAGGACCTAGGGCCCAACCCAATACCAGGCCACTGCAAAATTACTGTCAAAGTGCTTGATAAAAATGACAACTGGCCTATAATAAGTTTTGTGTCTGTGCGGCAGGGAGCCATCAGTGAGGCAGCACCTCCAGAATCTGTTATTGCACTAGTCAGAGTAACAGATAAGGATTCTGGCAGAAACGGTCAACTTCAGTGCAGAGTGCTGGGAAATGTACCCTTCAGACTGCAGGAAAACAATGATAATTTCTACACCCTGCTTACAGACAGACCTTTGGACAGGGAACTAAAAGATGAATACAATGTAACCATTGTAGCCAGAGACAATGGGATCCCTTCCCTAAACTACACTAAGTCATTTACTGTGAAGATCTTGGATGAAAATGACAATGCACCACGTTTTACAAAGTCAGTGTATGTGCTTCAGGTGCCTGAGAACAACATCCCAGGGGAATATTTAGGCTCCGTTCTGGCCCATGATCCAGATATAGGCCGAAACGGAACCGTGTCATACTCCATTCTGCCATCACACATTGGAGATGTTTCAGTGTACACCTACGTGTCTGTTAATCCCACCAATGGAGCCATATATGCCTCACGGTCTTTTAATTATGAGCAGACTAAATTCTTTGAGTTCAAAGTTCAAGCTAAAGACGCAGGATCTCCTCATATGGAGAGCACCTCTACAGTCAGGGTCAGTGTCCTCGATGTCAACGACAATCTTCCAGTTATCATTTTACCACTTCTACAAAATGATACCGCTGAAATCCCAGTGCCTAGAAATGTAGGCATAGGATACATTGTAGCCACTGTGAAAGCAGTGGACCATGACCATGGAGAAAGTGGCCATTTGACCTACGAGATCTCAGAGGGAAATGATGATCACCTGTTCGAGATGGACCCGGTGGCAGGCGAGGTCAGAACTGCCCACGCTCTTTGGGAGGAGGTGGCCTCAGTAGTTGAGCTGGTGGTGAAGGTAACAGATCATGGCAAGCCCCCCTTGTCTGCTGTTGCTAAGCTGATCATTAAGGCTAACACAGAGGCTGCAGCAGGAGGGGGTTCCAGTGCGAGTGGGGAACAGCAGCACTGGGATGTGTCCCTGCCCCTCATAGTTACCCTCTGCATTATCTCTGTCATGCTCTTAGCAGTCATGACTGCCATTGCTGTCAAGTCCAAGCATCAAGATAAGGAGACTGGGAATTATAACTGCCGCATGGCTGAGTACTCCAATCCTCCAGTGGGGAAGGGCAAAAAGAAAAGGATCAACAAGAGTGACATCATGCTGGTGCAGAGTGAGATGGAGGAAAGAGATTCAGGAAGCCGGATGAATGTGGTGAGCAGCCCCTCTCTCATCACCTCGCCAATCTGCTTCGACTACCAGAGCCCTCTGCCCCTCACGCTGCCCAGGTCAGAGGTCATGTACCTGAAAACCACCCCCAACAGCCTGACAGTCCCCAGGGCGGCTTGCCACTCCAGCTTTGCCGGGCTTAGCTCAGACACTCCAGCAAATAGGATGTCAGTGATACAGGTAAGGAGCATGCTGCTCTGTATTCTTTATCTGTCCTTTATTCTCTCTTATCTGCACCCTCTGCTTTCCTATACAAATCTGACAAAAGAAAAAGCAAGCTATACAAAAAAAACTGTCATCCTGCAACAAGACATCCTCATTATTACGTTTGCTTTCCCTGTTATGGCACTATGAAATATACTTAGCAGATATAGCATGATATGGAACCTTAAAATATGGTAAAGTATTGTAAATGTCAGTTGCTTCTGAATAAGAAGGTTTTTATCTACATTTGTACAATCAAACCATTTTTGAAATTGGTCCATTGTGAGTCTCCTCCTGCAAAACGGTACAGGTGGTCTGCATAATCAGAAAGTCTTCTCAGTTAGGCATGCAAACAGTGTGAGTCTTGAACAAGGCTGCTGTGCCCCTGCCAGATCCACTGCTATAGAGTGAAAACAAAACCCTGCCTGAAACGTGGGATTGGACAGGTGTTTGAGCAGCTTGTCCGATCACATTACTGAACCAATGTGTGCCAGACAGCTAGATGCACACAGCATAACCTTACAATCGCATTTTTCGCCCTCCACAAATATGGGCCAGATCCACCCAACCACAGCCAAAGTTGGCAAGATAAGGCCATTAATAGGGTCCAGCCCTTCCTTGTGGAGATGGCAGGGTTATTTATACAAGCCCTTAGCATACAAAATTGACAACAAGGGCTTGTAGTGGTATTTAGCACGGCAGAATTATCTGTTGTAAATGATGTAAATATCTAGGACAGTCTCAGAGACAGTCTCATTTGGAGATGATAACACAGATGACAAGGCCTGGCACTGTCACCAGTCGCTAGGGCATGTGGGTGTGATCAACACAAACACATTATTCTCAAGATAGGGAAAAGGGATGCTGATGACAGTGGTTAATGCATTACTGCTTTTCCTTGCCAAGGAAGCACATATGGTCATGATGGAGATTTGTTCTTATCATGCTGCCACTGTTGGCAGGTGCTCTCTGACTAAAATATATTTTATTAACATGTTTCATGTGTTGCGATTAAAATGTAAAAATCTGAAAAGCAGCCCAGAGCATTGCGTTTTCAGGCTGCATATCATGTTACGCCGACTTTTGTAGGGGAAAAAAAAAACGCAAGGACATTTTGAGATGGCCAATACACAATAATTTTCTCCTTTCGTTTTCAGACAGATAATTTTCCCTCAGAGCCCAATTATGTTGGCAGCAGGCAGCCATTTGTTCAAAGGTAAGGGCTCTAACCAAAAGCTTCCTGACCACTGCATTTACATTCATCTCTATATCAAGCAAGCTGACTATGCTTGTCAAATAGGAGCACTCACAGGGAAGCAACAGTGAGTTATGTTTTTTTCCCTCCCTTTCTTTCTGCTGCAGCTCAACATTTAAGGATGCAGAACGAGCAAGCCTCCGAGACAGTGGCCATGGTGATAGTGACCAGGCTGATAGTGACCAGGATACTAATAAAGGCTCACACTGCGACACGTCTGCCAGGGAGGCCCTCAAGATGAAAGCAACAGCAGTTAATGGCCAGCCTCTTGAGCAGGGTGAGTGGACGCTCTCTTTGCCTGACATCTTGAAGATGTCTAACTGACTCTTGTATCAGACCTTGTTTATACTTAACCCCATTAAACCACAATGCACCGAGAATGCGCATGCAGCTAACTGATATTTCTAAGTGGATGTTTCGCGTCCCTCTGGGTAATGCCAAAGCAGGTCTAAAAGAGGTTGTCCACACCACGATGCTCAAACGAGATTTTTGTGGTGCACAGCGTACCACCGTAATCAAATCTTCGCTCTCCAAGGTAGCTGCAGCAGGTATTGTAACTTGGTGCTGCTTTACACTATTGCAGAAATCCTTAGCTGTGTTGCAAAGATGACATGAAGGTGCCAGAGAGGAAAGTAGATGATAGTTTAAGAGGATAAAAGAGTCCATTGGCTGAAGGAAGAGCGTTCAAACACCCTCTGTCTGCTTTAGCCATCAAACAAGCTCATATGCATGGCAAAGTATACCTCCGTCACTGTCTCTTTTGATCATGTCATTATTTGAACACGAACTCACCGCATCCATGTCTGGAATAACACGACGGAGACAAGAAAGTATGACAGACACTTTCAGTGCAAAACGACAGGTATTTTTGGTGAAACATGACAGAGTGTTTCCACCTCTTCCTTGGAAAGATTTTTCTCAGTTAATAAAGGCTTTGCACCCGTTCGAATGTTTTGAGAGAAATGCTGCTTTATTACGGAGAGCAAAAAATAGCAATGTTAAATCTTATTTCAAAAATTTTAAATGATCCACATTGCCTGTGGCGTAATCACAGATGACTGTGAACCCGTTACAACCAGTCGCAGCCCTTTTAACCCTGACCTGATGGGGATTGATATATTTAGCTATTTTGTGTCTAATTCTGAAAATATGAAAGAAGGGGAAAAAAATCTCCTAGGCGAGATAAAAGATAATATGGGACTTAAGTGAAGTGATGCTGTCTCTCATTTCCCAGTGTGAGAGGAGCGTCTTGGAATAGATGGGCTGTGGTCATCAGGTCTCTATGCAGTACTTTCCACACCATTTACATTGCTATGAACTGTTTGTTTGTGGCATGCTCAGGAGGGCAGAGATGGAAACATTCATGTGGTTGCCAGAGGGAAGTGTGAATCTCTCGCGCTCTCTCTCTCTCTCCCCCTCTGTCTCTCTGTCTCTCTCTCTTTCTCACTCTTGTGTGCATGTGCGTGTGTTACCAGGGAATCATGGCAGACGAAACTTGCTCTGTGGGAGGTGTAAATTCAATCACATTTTTTTTTTGCAGCAATACTGAATCTGATTCAGCCCAAGTTCAAAGGCCAATCAAACGGGGAGATATTGAAAGAGATGTTTCATATATGCAAGGCAGAATTTACACACAGCACTGATGCTTCTCTGACTCGAATGTCAGTTAATTTATAGGGCTGCATTTGTAAGATAAGAGAAATGCAAAGAACTGGGGCATTGCATTTAATATTAATAGGTTGTGCTAATGCCTTTCCCGATGTTCTCTCTTTGCATGTAAGAAATGTTGTTATAAAGCAAAACTAATGGTTAGATTAAATGGCGTTCTCTTGGGGTTGGTCAGTCGAACATTAAAGGGTGTCACTGTCTGCTGACTACAAGCTGGAAGATCTGCATTATGCATTATGCTGTAGACTTGATCACACAAAAACACCACCCTCCAACCCACACACTCTTACATTCTCTGTCTCTCTCTGTATTTCTCACACATAAGCACACACACGTAGACGCTGGGTGCATTTATTGAACAACAAAGTCACTATTTTGCCGGTTTTGACAAGAAATTATCTAAAATGGAGTCACTACAGAGTCATAGTCCCAAACACACCAGCACGAAAGCTTGTGGGTTAAGTACGATTGCTTTTTATGTCTTTACCTTTACCAGCCCCCCAGTCTCCTGGCTGCTTTGATACAGGTAATATATGCACCTGTGCAGCTCACACTATCATCCTCTCTGAATATTTATTCACTCTCAGAGACACCAGATGCACAGTGGGTATGTTGCTCGGCTTTCTCTGATTCTATTTATAATGGCCAGGCAGATTCTTTATTTTTGAGAGCATGTCATTGTTCCAGTCAAAGTTGCCTATAAGATCACAGCTATTTTATCACTTAGTGAAGGCTGTGCCTTCATGTGGCTATGTGCGTGCAGTAAACAATATGAAGCCACGGCATAAGCTGTAATTTTAGACCTGTTAGAAATGAATAGTTTTGAAACTCAAGAGTTGAGTAAGTGGAAATGCAGTGACAGGCGGAATGGATGAAAGCAGCCTCACTTCCGCTCACTTATTACTTTTAAGGTGGGCTACTTTGTATTTTTTTTTAAATAATATAAATGATATACCTAACAATAGCAAGCGGAAGTGTGAACAGCTGTAGAAATAGGACCCCTGTCATTAACTGCCTCTTGTGCTACAGGAAGCGTTATCACCATAGAGGCTTGATGTTTTTAGCCTCTATCTCTGCATGTTGCTGTAAGAGGACTGTGGATAGTCCACCTTAGTTGACTGCAAGGTATTCAGCAGAATAAAAACACTTTTTTCCCTATTTTAATCATCAAGAATACCATTATATGCTTCCATAGTCAGCATACAAACACATTCCTTCTGTTATTTCTGCTTGTATAGCCAGACAGAATAACACAATGACAAAAATACCCTACTGTGTTTATGCTAAACCTTCTAAGCACATACATCTCTTTGCATCAGCGTCATCTGCTAGCTGCTCTGCCACAGTGATAGGTACCACGGAAATGAATTCAACATTTCCCTCTTTCCCTCTTGTGCTTATTGTTCTGGTCTCATGTAGCTGCACCTTACAAAAATACCATTCTCCATGACACTAGAAGAAAGACAGACAAACAGAAATGCACAGGCCACAGAACTGTAATCTGTGGTGAAGACGCTTCAAAGCATACCACTTGTAATATGTGGGATCTGTGTTGCAGTTTTGACAAATGAAAGTCATCGTTTAGTTCTCCCTTTTGATGTAAAATGCATTTTGAACTCAAAAGCACATTTTCTCTTGATCTTAGACCCAACAGAGATAGAAATAGAATGGTTTGTGCGAAGCATGTAACAGTGTAGTGTCACATAATATACAATGTGATACAAAAGAGTTGCGGCGTGGAAATGAATAATGCGCTGTAGTAGTGATTTGTATCTAGAATCCAAGAAAATTAAGAAACATGTACAACAAAAATGATGAAGCAATATTGCAGTTATTGTCCTCCGTTTAATTTCTCATTGAGTGGAACAAGGAAACAACCTGGCCTAAACTTTGTTTTTGATTTCATGGCTGTAACAGATTAGGATTGTGTACCTTTACTGTATATCAAACCAAACTGTGAACTGTTACACCCTTGGAATGGGTTATACTAGTTACTGAGTTGGTTGTCGTTAAAATATTCAGTTTACTTGATTACTATTTCCTGGTTATTTTGTAAAATGACCAGTTGTTACTCATTTCATCAGAACATTACTAAGTGAGTACTATGATTAGGAGCCATTCAGTGATCAGAAAGACAGTCATATAATTATGGTTACTATGCTCCTTTGGTTAATTAGCAAACATGGTGTTATATTTTTAGTCTATTCTTTTTAGTCTATTAAAAGTCTGCTTTGACATATAAAATTGCTACCTACTATTTATGCTCAGAAAGGACTGAAATAATAAAATTTAAATGGTTACATTGCATGAGGAAAAACTCATGCCTTTCTGATTGAATGGATTTTTTGTAATTATTATGACTTACAAAAGCACAGTGGTTCTTTTGTTTTTGCAGCATTTTTGGTAAAGTTTTTTTTTCTTTTTTCTTTTTTTTGTTTCTTCTTCTTCACTGCACTTTCCAGAAATCACTTGGCAATCCAACAGTGTAAGCCAGTGTGATGTCCTTTTCCTCAGATTTTCTGCTGATGACATTTGAGTTTCTACAGGGGGCGCTCTTTTCTCAGTTCAGCTATGGTGGCTATCACTGTTCATGCTAACAGCCTAGTTCTCCCTCAGTTTGCTCCTCACAAAACTGTGTTGCTCCTGCCAGAAATATGAAATTCATCACTTCCTGTGTGCCAGAGGATTTTTACCAGGAAAAAGCTATCAAGCACTGGGTGTTCAGAACAGCAAATGTACAGTAAAAGCTTTTATGAACTTGGTAGAAGTCTACTGAATCACCACTGTATTATATTAATCAATGATACAGAACAGCAGAACAGACATGAAAATGTTGTGGATTCTTACTTTAAGGTTACCTTTTGAATAGTTTGTATGATACAACAGCTTATATTTTAGTAAATCAGGACCATTCTGAAACCTGGTCAGATTTGAATATATACACAACTCGTGCAACAGGATCTTAATTCTTATTTTATCCTCAGAAGTTATTCATTATGCATCACAGAGTTCTCATGTACAAAGATATTACTTGGATTCCAGTACTAGAAGTGCGATTTTCATTTTTTGAATTGTGCCTTTATCATCATTCTGACTTCAAAACAATAATAATTTTACATGGGGGTGTGGGGTATTTTCATCATTTTTTGGCAATTTTACATGATGAACTGATGTCTCAAAAGCACAACTGTGACATTTAAATGAAAGGAAAATTGTGAGGAAATAATTTAGAAAACTTATTTTCCAGGGCTTCTTTTGCACCCAGATTCAAACAAACCATGTTGGAGTCATGCATTCATTATTAATGAGCTTATGGCCAGTGATTGGCTGGTATTGGTGGCCCTGCCCTCTTCCCTGGCATTAACCATGGCTGCTACCCCACAGGGCCTGCTGAAGCATGGGCAGGCTGGTGCAAATTTAAGATGCTAAAATGGTTGGCTGATTTTTGATCAGGCCATGTTGCGACAAAGCAACTGGGGCCAATGCAGATTTTGCTTGTTTTTCTAGTCACATTATTTGCTTCAGAAAACTTTGTTACTACCACCATCTTTTAACATCATTGTAATTACATCCCAGACTGCAACATCCTTGCCAAAACGAGAGAAAAAAACTGTTTTTTAAGGTGTTTTTTAATGTGGTTTCTTACCCCGGGATGGCCCACTAACAAATTTCTAACTGTTTTTGCAGGGCAAGACAAATCAGTCCACTGCACTGATGAATGTCGTGCACTGGGACATTCTGACAGATGCTGGATGCCAAAGTTACGGGTAGGAAGCCAAGCAGACAGTGCCGATAATCGCACCAACCTTTTCATCCCTGTGGGAATGGAGGCCATGGTAGAGACAGAGATTTATGGCACCATCAGCTGCAGCAGCAGAAAAACCCTCAGCACGTTTGGAAAGGAGCAGCGGGACAGTACAATCCTAGTGGCCAATGTCAAACCCTACTTAAAATCCCAGCGTGCACTAAGCCCACCACTGCAGGAGAGTCCATCTGTGTCCAGTAGCCCCACCAAGAATAGTATGCCCCAGGACTTGCCCGACCAAGAGTCCAAAGAAGAGAGGGAGGGCGGTTCAGACAGCAGTGCCTATGGCCCTCCAGATGGCCAGTGTTCACCACCACACACAGAATTGGAGGAGCCCCCCTACCTGACCTGCGAGCTCAGGCCCAAGTCCCTGTCAAGCAGTCTCATTCACAGCTCTGTCATCAGCCAGGAGTGTGGGGGGTCAGAGTGTGCTCTCGACCCACGGGACTCTGGGAACTGACAGGTCAGATGCTCCTGCTTGCTCTCACCTGCCAGGGGTGTGATGATGATATCACAGATAAATGACCAAGAGGTGATTTATTTTGACCCACAAAGGTTCCCGACACGCATTGTATAACCAAAAACCATCTGCTTTGTATGTTTTTTTTGAGTTTGTGACTTGTTGTGTTAAGGTGAAATATATGTCCTTGACTGCTGTGAAAGTATGGGGAGAAAATCATTGCTTACCTGACTCTTCAAGTGTTTTCATGGTGTACTGTACCTGTCAATTTAGATGTCTGTATTTTACACATTTCAAGCTCCAATTTTGTGAGGCTGTTGAACGAATTGCTACTGTTAAGCTATTGAGTCCTGTCTGCTTTTGTACAGTGATGCTTTTTGTCTCCACTTTGTGTATAAGAAACATCTCTTCGGATATCGCAGGCAACTGAAATACATATCAGTGACGTTAAATACAAAAGTGAAGTGTCTTATGAACTATTAATGGTGGTGCAACAGGGAATGTCCCTTTTCATAAAACCATTTGAGGTTCCTGAAAACAATTTTTTAAGAATGTATTTGTAATTTTGTTGTTGTCTTCTCTGCAGTTTATGTGCAAATAAGCTGAGCTTACACGTGAATGTGGGCTACTGTACTTGTTGTGTATTTTATTAAATTTGTATACACATGTCTTCCTGTGTGCATGGAATGTAATTATTTTTGACAAGTCACAGTTCCAAAGCTGTCATGTTTTTTTATGTCAGAAAATTGCATTTCTGTCTCCAAGATATAGCTTAAAGCATGACAAGATTTATCTTGCTTAATCTACCGATAAAAGGGGGTGAAAGCAATTCATCAATGGCCTGTGCTCCGCAAGGAATGCAAAGGCCTAAGTAAGTGAAGTAAGTAAATCTGCCGAAAAATAGCACCATCATACCAGCAAGCATACCAACCTTAGCTGTATGTACATGAAATCAAACAGTACTCTGGGTCTTAAGCTTCATGAGAGTGCACTACAAATCACAACCAACATCTTATACAACTATTTTAAAACACAAATCCACACAGGCACTGTGAATTTGTGCACGTAACAGGAGATGCATTAACCTCGGCTTCAATATGGATAGCACATATATCAAATGGAAACCTTTGACATGCTTTTGAAATTCAAAGTCACCGAGGTGCTGTTAGTTGAAATATGCTTTTATTATTGTAGGTTTATTAAAATACTTAATGTATCTAGCAAGCTGCACTGACCATCAAAAAAAAAATCACTGAGCAGCCACTAGCAGCTATAATCAAGCATTTGCCTTTTGCAATGAATTCTTAGATTAGATGAAACTTTAATGATCCCTGTGGGGAAATTTGGCCACTGCAGCAGCAAAGAATTGGACGTAGAACAAATAGTCTATTGAAGGCATCACAACAAGTAAATACAACAAAATAACATATTGATAATAAAACAGCAAGTAAAATACAGCAGCCTGGTTGGCAGTTTTACATATTAGCAAATGTGTGCAGTTTACACATCTATCATTTACAGGCTTTACATAGTGGATGCAAAATGCACATTGTCGGCCCTCTGCCTGGCAGAGCAGATGTGCAAATGCGAATCGCAAGATGCTGACATGCATGTGCATTGTCGACTGTTCACATCATATTCAGAGGCGACTGGCACAGTGAGGAAAGGCCATTGACAACAGAGGTATTAGAGCAGCCTAAACCAGTGCAATCCATCTAGTGGTTAATTCCTGTCCAAACATAACCTGTTATTTGCCAGTGACTGGCAGTTATTCACTCCAACTGCAGCCTGGAACATAAATGTGGCTGTGAAAAGAGCAGTGCCACTCAGAGAAACTGGACTGTATCCAGTGCATCTGTTTGACATAACCTGTACAGAGCGATTAAGGGTAATCTCAGATGTATGTTTACTGAGAAAGATTGCCAAGAAAACACAAGACTCCTGGAAATATAAAAACGGTTTGTATTTTTCAACCATTAAAAAAAAAAAAAAAAAAAATCACACAAAAATCTACCTGTTCCTTTTCAGTTTGCGCTCCTCCACCTGGAGACACTGACTTTTGTACCCAAGCTCACGGTGAGCAGTTTGAGAGCGCCTTGTTTTGCGTGTGCTCTGGATAACAGAATCCTGTCATCTTCTGAGAGCTGACTATAAGTGCGACTCAGTTTCTCCTCGGGGAAAACACATTAATTTGGATTTTGATTTGCATTTGTTTTGGTGCTGGTATTGACACAATTCCAGACCTAGATGTCTCATCTCAGCAGGCAGCTCTGATGAGCTCATCTACATAAGTTGAAATACTCTTTGAGAGGGAAATTGCGTGGGTCACAGCAACTCATCCTATTGAAATACAGACAGTACATCACATCATTTTCTCTGTATCAGTCCCAGAGTTTCAGAACGCTGGGGATGAAGACAGGTGAGCAGAATGTCAAGCGGAACAGGGTTGAACCATTTGGTGCAACACTAAGTCCTCGGTTTCTTAACACTATATCTCTTATGGTTGTAAAACAGGTTAAACTCCCACTTCAGCTATAATTATGCAAAATGTTTGCTTTGAAGCAAACCCTTTCTTAATTAACACTGTGCTACAGTACAGCTGCTTGACAAAAAGTGCTATGTTGTTGAGGGGAGCTGAATGCAGATTAGGGACTAGCATGCACTGTCGGATGAATATGACTTGTCTCTCAGAATGATTACAGTCACAATGAATGGGAATTACAGACAATGAAACTGATCTGTGTAATACCCCCATTCTTCCACATTTTACATACACAAATGATCTATTCAGATGAAAATGGAATGAGCAGTGTACCATTCAGTTGTGAAAAATTGACATGCTCACCCTGAGTACTTAAGCTTTTAATTCAATAATTCAATAACACAGCCGATTAAGAGCTTGTCTTCCACCTCCACCAAATGCTATGGGAGATGGTTCCACTTGGCTGGAAACTGTTGGTGGGGAAAAACAGTGAACACAACACATAAACAATATTGAGAGTGTAGATTTCATTTCAATTTAGAGGCATCATTGAATGTAGTCTGCGTGCCTTTTTGTTGTGAACCTTGGTCATAATGGCATTTCACCAGATTTGACAAACCACATGAAAACCGTCCTCAATACGGCCTTGCACACAGATCCTAAAAATGACATTAATGGGTTATTTGATGAAAAGGAATTTCTCATCATTTGCATTTGTTAAAATGCAACTTAACCACTTAGAAATAAAGTTTTATAAAAAGGCATATTATAGAAGATGTTTTGGCAATGTGTCAACATAGAAACATTCATACTTTTAAACCGCAGTGCACAGAGTCAAAACAAAATCATTTAATTTGCCCTATTCATAGCAATAATAGCACTTTTCAATTCAAATATATTAAAAAAATATATTTCTTGAATCTTATAATGCTTTGGGAAAAGTAAATGAAAGTAAATATGAATACCTCTGTAAATACTTAAATTATAGTTTATTGAGGAATTACTGAGTGTCATTTAACTCAGTTATGATGAAATTTACTTTTTTCTATTCATGTGTTACAAATGATAATGAAAATGCAAATTTTGATCATGAAGTTAGAAAGTTAGTAACTAGTTTACTGAGTGGTGTGTCTGACTGTTTTACGGCCTTATTTTAGCACGGGTGGGATGTAGAGTCAGGCATGTGCAGGTTTACAGCAGACAGAAGAACCCAAAGGACAGCCAGAAGAGTCCGAACAGGAAACTTCTGAAGAGGACAACACGGCCGGAGTGGACAGTTGTCAACAAATGGTCTCCACACATCAGCAGTTTCCTAACTGAGACATCACTGAAGCTTGAGCAACTTCGGGTTCATAGACACACTTGGCACAGCTCCAAAAGTAGGAGTCTGGTCATGTTCCTAGATTACAGTATATATGTCTGAGTGTTGTTCAGTGACTCAGAGAGGAAGGGAAACATTGGACTGATCATTTACATGCTCTTGCATGGTTTTGAAGTCTCTGAACATTTTTTAAATGTGTTCTCATAAGGAATTCTTTTGCAATCATATCATTCTTGTATATGATCTGCTTAGACTGATATACATGTAACTTGAATTTTGCTCTGTTGTGTTAGCATCTAAATAGATCAAATTGTTAAGCCACACAGCTTATTTGTTGCTCCTCTGTCTTTGCATATAGTTAAGGCCTATGTCTTGGTCTATTCATTTTTCACCCATAAATTATATGTGAGTAATTAATAGATATCAGCACCATAACCAGCCAAACAAAAATTAGGAGGCCTTAAATTCTACCATATGCTATCATGTTAGCCTGGGCTAGAAAAGTTAAAAAAAAAAAGGCCAGTATTCCTAAGGAAGAAAACAAAGCTGGTATATAGACTGCACATAGAGCACACTGGTCAAGAAATGGTTCTGAAATCCTTATCATGCCGGGGGAATAAAATCAAATGGTTAACCACTGTGATTAATGTTTTGTTAAATCTGTAGCAAGTGGAGTGACATAGAAATAAATATGAATGCCAACTTCCACTATTCACTAATGATTTCCTTAATTTGGAATCAAAGAAACTCTGTAATGATATGCATGTGGGAAAGAAACTGCACTTTCACAATTTATTTTGCCTTTGTGACTGTAGACAGACTTGACAGGGCAGTCTGGAAGGCTTTGCAAAATACTGTCCGTAAAATATTGTTGTTCTGCTCCTGCTTTTAGAGGAGTATGACACTGTTGACTGCATTTAGTTTCAATTCAGGCCCATGGGAATTAAGACCACTTTTATTGACCCTGTCTGGGAGAAAATACCAGACTGCACAACCATTTCATTTTGAGCGCTTGTTAAAAAGGTGTTACTTATGGCATTCTCCTCTGGGAGGAGTTCAAATGCACTCCAAGCTGTCAATCACGGTTAATGTTTAACGCCAAGAAAGGGTATAGTGTGAGGGAAGATGCAGAGGGACTTCACACAGGTTTCACCATGTGTTACTGGGTCATGACACACTTCCCTTACTTTGAATTTGGCAAAAATAGTTCTATACACGCCTTTTTAGTGACAAAGTGGGCCAATATCTGCATAAAGTGAAAGGGCTAATGCGCTCTGTCATATGCTCAAAAGTCCTGAATCTAAAAAGCTTCACCCTTTAAGTGCTTTGTCTGCCATCACAAATAAGATGGAAAATTTAAGGTGAGCCAGAGACAGAGGGAAGAAAGCAAGCAGCATACAGCCAGAGACAGAGAGAGAATAGAAACATGACTGGCCTTTTAGAATCAATAGACAGTTTATTTAATCAATACACAGTTTGGTGTACTGCAAAGCTCGTCTTTCGGAGTGGAATGGTACATGTTGAATAGGATGACCCGATTATGTGTCTTTTACAGATGTAAGTGTAGCAGCCTTGTGAGAAAACTGGCACTTCAGACACAGCAGGGTACTTCCTATTCAATTGTCAGTCTCCCTTTGATGGTAAGCATGTGAGAGTGCTTTGGTGCAGAACATGTTGAAGCTTAGGGTTTTAGCTCTGTTTAATGTATATTGTTAAGGATATGCTTTATCATTAAAATATTATGTTTCCATGTTTTGTAGCCATTAGCATGTCCAGCTTGGTCAGAGGTTTCATTCTGGATTAATGAGAGTGTCTTAACCTCACCTGCATTATAGGAAAAAAGAAAAAAATGTTTCTACAGGTTCTTTTCACGATTCTGCATTGATTAAGGGGAATAAAATATTATGTTCAATTTATACCATATATACATATATACATTTTAATACAACTACTTGTCCCTACGGTTACAATTGCAACCCAATTTACTTTTCATTCTCTTGCAGACCCCATTTCTCCCTACAGCCCTGAACACTCAGTGCAGGGACTGTTTCCAATTGTAGCAGAGTGTTTTTGTGTGTTTGAGTTCTACCAATTTGTTTTGTTTATTATTTGCTGAAATACATTGAATATGCATGTGTATATCTCATTGATACTTCACAGTTTTGATCACCATGTGGTCATAGGTCTGTTTGTGTATCTCAAAAGAGCAAAACTTGAAGCCGTAATGTTTATTTTTGGATCAAGAGAAGAATATACAACAATTTATCACTAGACTTTACAGGTTGTTCAGTCAACAGCATATTAACCTTGTCTTGTGGTGAATAAATGGAAATTTTTCTGGGTCAGCTTTTGGTTTCAAATCAGCAGAGAAGTCTTAAGGCAGTGTTTTCTAAAGGTACACTGGCTGCAGCCACTGGATTGTTTAAAATGAGGATCCGTCCTTATTGACTGGGGAATTCCAAGAATATCTACAAGAAGAAGATTCTCCCTTGTGCACAAGTGATTTTACATACACAGGTAACCTAGCTATTGGCCATAGTTTGGCTAAGGTCTTATTCAGGTTAAACTGTTTGCATGCAGCTTTGACACCCTGCGAGTGAGTATTCCTGTTGACATGAATAAACCAATTAACAGAATATTTCTGTCCACCTGTGGTCCCCTGCCCACAGATAGAACGGTTTGCCAGAAAAAAAAAAAAAAAAAGTATGAAAAGCGGCTGCCAGCCACTCCTTCCCTCTGTGACTGAGCAAAAGTAGGTTACATCTAATACAGGGAAAAGAAATGATGATGATCCCAACAGTAAAAGCAGGCTAAGGTAAGTACTGCTCACCAGCTTGATTTGTGTTGACATCAGGTTGTACCTGTAATGCTGTGAAAGTCAGCAATGAAACTGTTATGCAGTGAAACAAAGTGAAATGTTTACATGCTGCAAGAACAAGTTAAATATCATGGCACACCAGGCCTCATAATTTGAGAATGAGCTTACCCGAGTTGTTTAGTGTGGTATGTTTACATATGCTGACCCAAAACTAGGTTACTTGAGTATCTGGGTTAATAGCATAATTCTCCATACATGTAAACACTGTTACATATCATCAGCACAAGGCACTGACTGCAGTATGGCAGTACGGAGGCTTAGTGGTTCCTACTGTCTTCTTAAAGCTAGAAACTTCTGGGTTTGATTCCCAGCAATGATCCTTTCCACATGGAGCTTGCATGTTCTCACTGTGTATGTTCTCCGGCTTCTTCCCATGGTCCAAAGGCACATACGATTGGTGGACTGGAGATTCTCTGTTGTTCACAGGTGTGAGCGTGTCTGTCTATCTGTGTTAGCCCTGTGATGAACTGCTGACCTATTCAGGCTGCTTCCTTCCTTCCTTCCTGCTGCTCAGTGTATAAGATCTGGCACCGCATGATAGGAATGCGTGAATATAGAAACAATGAATGAATGAAGATGTGGACAGAACATAAGAACATCAGGTGAGTTTCAGAGTTGTTACAACATTAGCCTGTTGTGGTGTCCATCATTAAGTGCAGAAGTGGAACTGACTAATTACATTTACTCGTGCTTCTGTAATTGAGTACCTCTTTTGTGTACTTTTAATGTTTATTAAAGTCAGTAATGTTACTTTTACTTAAGTCCATTTTTAGTGAATAGGAATACTACTTTGCTACATTTTGAATCACATCCATTACAGAATACACATGCTGTAGGCTCTATGTAAGCATCAGAAACTGCACCATCACAAATTGACTAATTGTGGAGTCTCTCACAGTGAACGGTCAGTCAACAGAGATGAAAAAAGTAATCTGGCTTCACTTTGTTGATGCACTTCTATGCAATTTCCAGATCTCCAATTAAAAGAATCTAGTTTGAACTTTGTGCTCTTGTCCTTTTAGAATTGCATGGAATAGATTGCATCTAACAAAGTTATTGTTTCTATAAAGTACCTCATTAACTTTTACTCTGAGTGAATTTTAAATGAGCTACTTTTACTGTACAATACAATACAAACTTTACAATAGTGCTTCTACTTCTAAAGTAAAATACCAGAAGTAATAATATTTCTCCTTGATTATCAATTCCTAGTGCTCTTTTCATAACTGATATATCCAGTCACAACCGGTATGAACTTGAATCTGAAAACATTTATTAGTGTTGCCTGTAAAGTCATTTCAGCTGACAGGGTAGTGATGGGGTCATACTCGGTGTATAAATCAACCAAAATGTAATGATCGCACAGTTATTACAGATCTGACATAGATGCATTTGGATGCTGCTGATTCACAAGCCCAATGTATTTACAGATGTGTAATAAATCAGTTATGAATGCCCACATCCAATCATTACCAAGAACAGTGCATAACATTTCAAGAAAGAGTTCAGAAACTTAAAACAATTTTGCTGGCAACTGAACTGCATGTAAGTAGCATGACCTCACACCAGGATAAAAATATGATTTGGTTATAGAGGTGCATGACAAGGTGCCATGGTACTTGAGTGGATTAGTGTACCCTCCTGGGAAATCATTCATTTTCAGCCCATGCATGGGATGGAATCTAATAGCATGCTAAGCTGTTATATCTCTCTTCTCTATCCTGTCCTTTTCCACTATACCATCTGAAAGCCAAACCAAATGATGAAAGTGCTTGACTCTTCTCTAAAAAAAAAAAAAAAAAAAAAGAAACTGCATGTCTGTGTGTGTAGCAGTTAATGGGCCATAACTGTCCTTTCATCAAGGGCTTTTGCTCATCCTTATCATTTCTCCACAAGTAGGCTGTTGTTCAATGCATACAAACTATTGTGAGATGTGTATTTGAGAGCCACATTGCACTGGGCTTCAGACAACCTTATACATATTTTGCCCTTAATGCTGCTGCAAGCCCAGAAAGAACATTTAGTTAAGTTGAGAGTAACAAGACAAAAATGGATAGTGAGGGTCAATTAGAAAAGCATCAGGGACTTCTGTGATGATAATAGGCCATAATGAAAGTCAGAAACCTCAGCTTTTGTGCGGTGCTACATTTATACTGATTAGAGGTTAATAAAGGTCCCAAAATTGAGCTTAATCTTATTTTTGGTGTCAGCAGGGATACCGAATGAAAGAGATAAAATGCCATCAAACAACCAGTTGACAGGCATCCTTGTCAAATACAGCACCATCAATCACTGGGAATTTAGTATTATCCACCTTCTGCTGGGAGAGGCCCCCTTTGTCTTTTCAGGCATTATCTATCATGACTGGAAGTGAATCCCTAGATAAGTACTGTTTGGATCAGTGGGCGTTTTGTCCATATTGCCACTGTCTCCTCTTCTCCGAGCGTGTGTCGCAATCAAATCTTAACTTCTTCCATTTAGATTCGCAACATGTCTTTGTGAAATGACTGCGAGGTCATATTTTCAAATTCAATTTATGATGTCTGCTTACTGTTTACTTTAAGTCCAAACAAAGCCAAACACGCCTGTAATGCTAAAGGCAATTCAACAAAAAATGAGCTGCATCCCCGGCTCACACCGCTTTGCATTAACTGGCACTAACTTTCCCTTTGCAAGTATTCACACAGTCCACTGCTTTAGCCTGTGATTCCTGCCCATCCCACTCTCATTTCAACTCTCAAAGCTGCCTATCTCCAACACAGAAGTAGCATCTAACCCAGAAAATTATGCCAGAACTCTGATAGTTGTAAATATGGTAACTTAGCTAATTCGCTGTTCCAGTGTCACTTTTTTCCTACTGCTGACAAATATTTATCAATGCAATCCATCAGCAGCTCAGCCAAGTGCTCGTCTGTGCTTTGACAAAATATGGATCTCTTCAAGCCATAAACTCTTATCACCAAATCCCTGGCAAGATTTCATTCAATTTCTGAAGGCAAATGTGTTCTTTTCAGCATTCCCTTCCCTGTGTTCGAGTTGGAACCTCCAAATATGTGGATGGAAATAGCTGCCAAAGTGGAGTTTCATTCTAACTTAGATGAGGTGAGGGAGCATTTACATTCCCTTGATCCCTTATTTGTTCTCCCTTCAGCAAAGGATATGAAATGTAACCTTCCAGCATGAAGTTTATCCTACAACCCAACGGCTCCATGTGCCTTCTTGCCGATGAAACAACTCAAACAAACAAATCACCTCACTGATCAAAACAAACAAACCAAGAGACGAATCGCCTAAAGCAAAAAAAAAAAAAAAAAAAAAAAAAAAAAATCTTAGAATCATGGATAAAAGTGGATAACTACTCTAAGGACAAGCAATTTGTTTTATTGGCATTTCAAACATTTTATGGCTGTGTTTTGTGAGATGTTAACTTTGGTCATGGTCAAGCCTATATATATATATATATATTTACACTGCCTTGGTTTGATCATCAGTGTCACAGCGCTTATTTGCTCAAAACGCCCATAGTTGCTTTGACAAAAGGGAATAGATGTTTCCAGGGCCATCCCAGTTGAAATGGTTGTTTCATTTCCATTGGCCTTGTTCCTTCCAAGCACTTACTGCTGCACAGTAATGGTAGATGGCTGACTTGCAGGTACGTCAAAAAAATTGTCATCAGGAACCTCACTTAAAGGAAGAAAAGAAGTGGTGAGGATGGGTGGAAGTAGAATAGAATATGACATTATCACTGTATGGCTGCGTGAGTAACATCGGGAAGTTTCAATGCAAGTGACCATGCCACAAATCCCACATCAAAGCTATGCTGAGGGAAATAGTGCCTACAATTTTGTACTGTAAGCTTCTGATAGGTATTTGTATGGGGTTGCAACATCATGGTAGAAAGTGCTTTTTATTGAATGTTTCAATGCACTTTTCTTTCCTTCCTTCTTTCTTTCTTTCTTTCTTTCTTTCTTTCTTTCTTTCATAGTTTGAGGTCTATGCCGGGTATGCGTAACTGCCCTCTTTCATTTGGGAATAAAGACTCTACAGTACACAGTATAGTAACAAGGGACAGCAAGTCCATATCCATGTGACCTTGGGCTGTCAGAACAATCTATGCTGACAAACCTGATATGACATTTTAAGTGTCTTGGGTTATTCTGTGAATGAGAGTTCAATCATCACATCATTAATGGGTTTGGAGAAGGGCCAGTCATTCATGACACCGTGCTTTATAGCTTTGCCAGAAATCTCCATGCTGAAATGAGAAGGTTGTAGATATTTTCTATGGAGCCATTTCCTGACCAGAGGGGCCTTTGATTAATGGCTTTTTCTCTCCAAAGTCATTTAGGTAATCCAAAAGAATAATCATCTCAGGTCTTTGAAACCCTAAACCGAGCGTGTTGACCAGGGCTGGGCGCCTCCTCCTAGTCCATTACTTGACTAATTGGTGTTTATAATCTTAGCTTTGAGTCAATTGTCTTGTCAAGGGGCTGTTTTTTTTTTTTAATGTTGCATGACTTTTTTTCTGGAAAGCTATAAGCACCACTCTGCCACTGCAATAATAATCACAAATATGAACTGATCCTGGATTAACAATAGATTTAAACAGGTCATTTTGCATTAATAAACTCATAAAATAGACTGTCTTATCAGTTAAATCCTGTGTGAGCTAAGGATTTATTTTGCTTCATTTTTATTTTGGCTTATTGTTGGCTTGTATTGATTTTTTGCGGTCAAGTTATTGTTTTTTCCTTTACTTCTGAACTAGTCATGCACACCATCGATCTCTAGGCTGTTGTAAGGCTGTATAAAAATGCCCCTTTAAATTAAATTCAGTATGTAAATATAACCGCCTCCCTTCAGCCCCTTCTGAATGCCTCTCTTGATTCACATTTGACTGGGCATTGCCTAGGAGACCCCAACCTTAGCTCCACACCACAAGTGTTAACGCCAATTAAACCCCTGGCACCGCCCTGTCATTCTGTAGCTCGTGTGACACTTGAGTGATAACACAGACCCTTACCTTCAATGCTCATCTGACACACATTAAATGGCGCTAGACTCTTGTGTTTCCTGACATTTGGCAGAAATCGATTGCAATTTAATCAGTGGGAGAAAGGTGCTATCAGCAATGCTTACACCAGCTGTTTTTATGTTACCTGGGGAAAGTAGTCCATACTGGAAAAGATATTCAGCATTATCAAACTCTAACAACATGAAATCCCCCACTAAATACACGAAAAGGAAGACAAGATGAGAGCACAGCCTGAAAGTTGATAATGATAATCCTAGATTTGATGTTCCTGTGAAAGCATATTTCCATTCAATTTGCACCCTATTAGATTTATTGTCTATTTTGAGCACCCATTATTCCCTTATCTCTTTCTTTCTTTCTTTTCTCTGTCTCTCTCTCTCTCACTCTCTCTCTCTCTTTGTCTCTCTCTCTCTCTCTCTCTCCCTTTCTCTCTCTCTCTCCCTTTCTCTTTCCCTCTGGTGGTAAGTACAATAATTATCCCATTATTCTTTGAAGTCTTCATAGAATTCAAGGCCCCAAAACAACCCCCAAACATGTGAACGCATGGTCCTTTTAAGTGTCAGGGTCCTTGGAGGTAGCCCACAGCTGGAATATTCTGTCTCTGAAATTCCTACAGGTCAAAATAAACCCAAAAAGAACATTGTTTTAAAGCAAGAAAACTGTGAAAGCAAAAGGGGGAATGGGACCTTTCCAAAAGCTCAAATGACACACAAATCTGCTCAGTGAACAAAGGCGTGATGAAGCTCGGGTGAAAGTTAGGAAGATTGTCTTTCAACTGATACCAATGTGTGCTTATTGAATCCTCATAGCAACACAAACAATAGGCTACTCATCGGGGGAGATTCATAAGGGACCAACCAAACATAAGACAGTCAGAAATAAGGTCTGCATGGTGCAACACTCAGATGAACAGTCGGAGATTTCAGGAAACTGTTCGACACCAATTTTTTGTGTGACTTAAGAGTATGATAATGTGTTAATGTGAAAATCTGACTCTATTTTGAGCAGACCTTACATTGTATCTCCTCTTGCACACTCACACTCACGCTCTCTCTCTCTCTCTCTTTCTCACACACACACACACACACATGCACACTGATGGCAAGTAATTATCCCTTTACCCTTTGAATTTGCAATTAAGTATGCAGTACAGGCTGACTTTTCATCTGGGTAGCAGCTATACAGACAACTCAGGCAAAGTGACTATACTGAATATACTGCTATGGCCATGCATATTCAGATGAAATATTGATTGGGGATGACAGTGAGAAACTGTGCTATTAGACAGGTTAAATAACATTTCAAAAACATAGACTCTCCAAAGTAATTGAGTAGAGACATTAATGCATCAGTGATGTACAACTGTCTGAGTCCTGTCTGCCACCAGGTATTACTCTAGGTTACTGCCTGAGGCTATACAAATATGAGCTGAAAATGAAAGCAACTCCATAACTGTTTGGATGGTGGATGGTCTGATAAACGTGATAAAAATACTTATGCTGTTTATGTCGTCTCAGCCGGTGCTCTTCCCTGGTTTATAACTAAATCCACATGGGAGTAGGGAGAGAGAGAGAGAGGTGAGGGAGATGGTCAGTTGAATGATCACCACTGGTGCGGAACAGGGACATAACACCAAGCAACACCAACACATGTTGACGCATGCAGGCAGGCATGCACACACAATCACACACACTCACGGAGCACTCACACACACACACACACACACACACACACACACACACATATATATATACACACACATGCACAAGCACCTACTGTAAACAAATTATCAAGCAGCATGTAAACAAAATAAATGAAAGAGTACATATGCACACTGAAGGCAAAGCCCTGAGAGTGAAATATATTGATAGAAATTGGTATGCAACCCCATAACTTGTTTAATACAGGAAATTAATACAATGCAAGATGGGTGCTATTATGGGTGTATCCTACGATCAACCAGGAGATGTGAGCAGAAGCTGTCATAAAAGACACAATGTGTGTTACCGTGGCAACATCATACAGACCTGCGTTTTTAATGCTGCAGTTGTAATCAGGGACCTGTTGTGAGCAATAGCTGACGCGCCCAGTCCCCCTAGGAATTAAAGGCACATAGCTAAATAAAGCTCAAAGTACCCTGCTGCCACACTTTTTCAATCCACTGTTTGTCTCCTCTCTGTAGGGAATTCTCTAACAACCTGTTTCTTTGGGGAAAGTAAGCAAAGTATCAGCACTTGACAATCAAAGTAGTTCTGTGTATTAGCCAAAAATTAATTTCAAAACAGAATTATTCTGAATACAAAATGCCAAATCTGTCAAATTTTGATTGTCAACATGCATGTCACCGTAATGGAAAAGCAAAATGTCGCCACGTTTGTTTTCACTCCTCCACCGGCTGATTAAATAAGTTCACACCGCGCACATATTCTTGCTCCCTTGAAATTCCATTCGCTGTCCTTGCTCATGCTTGGTTAAATCTAACTAAGTCCAGCTCCTCACCCTGCTACTTTTTCCATTATGTTCCACAATGACCCCTCTAACCAAGGTAATTACCTCGGCTCTTGAATCGTCTGAGTCAAAGATAAAGCTTGGAAAGATCTTTCTGCATCAGATTAGCAGTGGGGTTTTGTAGTCCTCTGAGAGCCGTGGCACATCCGCTCACTCAAGACGTGCACGGCGATTTTTTTGTCGGTTTGTTTATTCATTAGCATTTGATCGGTCAGCCAAAGAAACGATGTCTTTAGTTTGCAGGAGAGCCTTGTCAGCATGAGGAACAGAGATAAGGCGAATGTAGTATTTAATTAAGAGGGAAGGAAGCCCTCCTGCTATCAAGGTACATACAGACACCACACAGCAATTGACCTCAGTGAACATGTCATGACTTTATCTCACTCCCATCAGCAACATGCAAGACTTGTGAAGACAGTGAATAGCTGTCCTCTCAATGAGCCTTTCTATTTCCACACCAAGAGCCAGATCATTTCTAAGTGGTGGTTTATTTAATGTGCTCAGATATATAGTATTTGCAGTCAGATGAGGCAATATGCTTCTATGGAGCTTCTCATAATGACTCTAAAATACAAAAAACCCTAATTAATGTGCCTGATTAATTTGTTTTTACAATGTCGCCTAATTACCATTTTAATGTGTTTTTGCTTTAAAAATAATGTGGGACAGGATGAAATAAAGTGCAAACAAGTGAACATTAAATTAAGAGAAAATTTCCCCAAGCTGTGCTGCTATGAGACAGCCTGAGAGACATGAGCACTGGAGGTAATATTGATAAAGATTGTTTTCTAAGTCAGCAGTGACACCCTGAGGCTGCAGGTGAAACCGCACGTGTTTTCCAAATTGTTTGATTTGTCTATTTTGTTGACAGATCTTCTCAATTACCATTCTCCATAAGCATCTGTATGGCATACCACCACCACCATTACTACTACTACTGCTACTTCTACTACTGATGCTAATACTAATAACAATAATAACTGTAATTAAAAAGAGGAAAAAGAAGACAACAACACAAAAAATGAGAAAGAAGAGGTGCATGAGGTGTGCTGTGCAAAACCAAACCCATCTTAAATTAAATCCATATTTTGACTGTGAGCCAGCATAAACTAGCAGCTGCTGGAGTGAAGCGCCCTCTTCTCTTGGCTCCGGTCAGAGGTCTTACTGAAGCATTTTGAACTAACTGCAGGCAATTCCACTTGCCACTTATGTCATGGAAGTGTAATAGCTATACTCAAAGATACCAATAGTTTTTTCATTTTCGGCTATCATTGTTGGGAAATTCTACGTTCCAGCTCTCGTTGGCCTGAGCGGTTTACTGGCCTCTCCAATAAGCAGTTCGCTCATGTCTGAAGTCGCACCTGAACTGTAACGGCTGTTAGCCGCAATTATAGTTCAAAGGAATTATGCTTTTCTTTACAGATCACTCATGTTTCTTCAGTAAATAAATTATTGTTTGGACTTGTACTCCTCCAAACATGTAAAGTGTAATTTGATTCAGTCCCATCTATGAAAAAAATTGCTTTCAGCTGGTCTTGGTAAATTTTTCTCACCGCCTTACTCATCATACCAAGAAATTGCACCAGCTCTCTTCTGACAAGCAGTTTGCAAAGGCTCAGCAGCCTGTGTCATTCAATACAAAATGTCACATATATTGTCCACTTTGGCAGATATTGGTAATATCTCTTACATTAAAACATGCTTTGTAATTTTCCCCCTTGAGATCACCATTGATAATCACTCTCCTTTTTGTCCTACATATCTCTCCTCTAAATGTCAAAAGCCTCTCCTGTCAGGGGGGAGAGTGTTTTTAAGGTGGGATAAAACACACCTTTCTCCACACAAAAAAGAATGCACCTACCAGCTTTATTTACAATAACATATATGGATGAATTAGTCAGTTTATAGGATTTTTACCTCCAGTTAAAATCACTTTCAACCATTTTGGCTCTGTGAACTCCTTTAATTGACCTTTTCTTTGTCTTTTTAATTTCCCTGGTTTTGTAGGTTTTGTTGCATTACCCATTGTATTTTTGAAAATCTACCAACAGGTGGCACCATAGCAGCTAGCAGAACATCTCTGTGTTTCTTTTCTTGTTATCTGGAGCAGTGGTTCCCAAAATAGGGTCCAAGGACTGTCAAGGGTCCTCAAGGGGTGATGTGATAGACAAACAGGTTTATTCCACTTTTATTTCATCCTCTATAAATTGAGAATAAATGAGAAAATTAATGATTTACAGAAAAGACAGCATTCCCATTACACCATAAACAGTAATGTAATTTGAAGGGTTAAGTTGTATTTAGTAACGAAAGTCTTTTCAGATGGCATGCCTTGGGCCAAAATCTTCAATTATAGATTTGTCATAGAATGTGTTTGCATTTAGGGGCCCTTGACATAAAAAAATAAATGGATAAATAAATGACATAGCTTGGGCGTTCCAAATCTCTAGTATGTCAAATCATGACTGCTATGAAATACAGTTTTAACTCTCAAGCAATGTATAAGAACTGGAAACTGTGCTTTAAGGGATCACTTTTATCAGATTACATGAATTTATGCCAGACCATTTGTGCTAATATTGGAGGGATTATATTTACTGGGATAAGTAGAACAGTCTGGGCCACAAGCATGAGAGGATTTTATATGTGGACTAAAACTCAGATAATATTAGCATTCTCAGTAAAAAAAAAAAAAAAAAAAAAAAAAAAAAAAAAAAAAAA
>OMKZ01000641.1:45785-73133 GCA_900302535.1 Neoniphon sammara
TAGGGTTTTTTTTTTTTTTTTTTTTTTTTTTTTAAATCCTGCTTTGTTTGAGCCATTATAATTCAGCAGAGAGACAGACAGAGAAGTTTCCTCTGGGTAATAGCAAATAAAGCTTTGACTTAGGCAACATCTTGTTTAAAAGCTCATCCTGTGCATAAGTTGCTGTCATTACAGTCTGCCTTTTTATTACCTGTATGTCTTCTGTTTCTAGATGACATTGGATACCTTAGCAGGACAGTGAGCTTGGCCGTCAGTGCAAGAAAATGCATCTCTGGATTTCATACATTTTGTTAAGTGCAACCTCTGTGTGCACTGTTGAGATGTTTGACAGCTATGGAGAAATATGTCAGAGACTGTGTGCCTGTGAGGAGAGAGAGGGGATACTTACAGTCAGTTGTGAAAACAGAGGCATTGTAAGTCTCTCTGACATAAACCCAGTGTATTACCCCCAATATCATCTACTGCTCACAGGGAATCTTTTGAAAAAGCTATCTGCCAATGATTTTGCTGAGTACAATGGACTTACAATATTACATCTGGGCAATAATGACATATCTGACGTTGAATCAGGAGCATTTAATGGACTCCAGGGATTAAAACGATTACATCTCAACAATAACAAAATCGATGCCTTGAAGGAAGAGTTTTTCTTTGGCCTTGAAAGTCTGGAATATCTACAGATTGATTATAATTACATCACTCACGTGGCGCCAAATGCCTTCAGCAAGCTTCGTCATCTGGAGGTTCTGATTCTAAATGACAACTTAATATCCGCTCTGCCTGTGAACATTTTCCAGTATGTCCCATTAACTCACTTGGACTTAAGGGGGAATCAACTTAAAGTGCTTCCCTATTCAGGTCTGCTGGAGCACATGGGCAGTGTTGTGGAGTTACAACTGGAGGAGAACCCATGGAACTGCTCTTGTGAGTTGATCGCCCTGAAAACCTGGCTCGAGAGCATATCCTACACAGCTCTGGTCGGTGATGTTGTTTGTGAGTTCCCGTTTCGGCTTCATGGGAGAGATCTTGATGAGGTTTCAAAACAAGAGCTGTGCCCTAGGAGAGCCATCGCTGAATATGAGATGCCACCCCTGCCACATTTGAGCACCGATGCATACTATAGGACCACGCCAGCTCTAGTCACATCCTCCTTCACCTCTTCTGGGATTGCACGGTCCTCATCAAGGCCCACCAAGGGACCCCGCCAGTCAGGCAAATTAAAGTCAAGACCCACCGCTCGCATCCCATCTAATAAACCACAAAATTATGGTCAAATTATTTCATATCAGACTAAATCCCCTGTGCCTTTGGATTGCCCAACTGCCTGCACATGCAATCTCCAAATTTCAGACCTTGGCCTGAATGTCAATTGCCAAGAGCGAAAGATTGAGCGCATCTCTGACTTAAACCCCAAACCTTACAATCCCAAAAAGATGTATTTAACAGGGAATTATATCCCTGTGGTACGAAGATCAGATTTTATTGATGCAACTGGATTAGATTTGCTTCATCTTGGCAATAACCGTATTGCTCACATACATGAAAGAGCTTTTGGTGACTTGACACATTTACGAAGACTATATCTAAATGGGAATTTGATAGACCGGCTTACAATCGATATATTTTATGGATTGGAAAGCCTACAGTTCCTATATTTAGAATACAACGTCATTAAAGAAATTGCCCCTGACACCTTTCGCCATGTGCCCAACCTTCAGCTTCTGTTCCTGAACAATAACCTCTTAAAGACTTTACCAGAGGGAATATTTAATGGCCTGACACTGGCCAGACTAAATCTTCGTAATAACCATCTCCGACATCTGCCCGTCAGCGGCGTGTTAGATCAGCTAACAACGCTGGTGCAAGTAGATTTGTTCGAGAATCCCTGGGATTGCTCTTGTGCCATCCTGGAGTTGAAGATGTGGCTTGAGCAGCTTAGCACAGGCACAGTTGTAAACAATGTCATCTGTGGCTCGCCTAAGAGGCTGGCTGGGGAGGACATGAGATACATTAAGACAGCTAATTTCTGCCCTAATAACTCTGATATACTTGCCTCCATGGTCCCACCCTCGGAAGAATCATTCCCTGGCAGCACTATCACCATAGAAACATCCTTGGATTCTGACACACAATATAGTGCTGTTCCGTTATCTGTGTTGATTCTAGCCCTCCTGCTGATGTTCATTGTGTCTGTGTTTGTGGCCGCAGGATTGTTCGTGGCAGTGAAAAAGAGACGTCAGAAGGCTCAAAACGAGCAGAATAACTCCATGAATGCTTGTATTAGCTCTCTGAACATGGAATATGGTCTTTACAAGAAGGGATCCATTCCCAAAGTGAGAACGTCTGCTGGGCACGTGTACGAGTACATTCCGCCTCCTGCAGAACCTGCGTGCAGAACTTCTGCCTCGACAGAGAAATCAACAGATGGATATAGAGATTTTGATGAGCTCAATGGGGCATTCCTGGGTAACTCAGATGAAGAGGCAGCCAGTAATGTAATAAGCTCTGAATACAGTGTTACTACTTCAGAGCCTCCCAACAAGTCCTCCTCCCCTTTTCCAGATGATCAGTATTACTACAGAGATGTACTGGAGCCAGACAAACATGCACGCTACAGCAATACCATACCATGCAGGCACACAGCCCATTCATCTAGTCAGTATACCTCAGACTTTGATGTGAGACATCAATATGTGCATCCTGAGAGAATACAACAGACAATACTGTATTGTACAGCGCCAAGTACTGTTTACGTTGAGCCCAACAGGAGTGAGTACTGGGAACTCAAAGCCAAACTTCATATTGATCCCGATTACCTTGAAGTTCTCGAGAAGCGTACAACATTTACACAGTTTTGAGTAACTTGACCCTGTGAAGGTCGGGGGGGATGCAGTGGCACAATGTACCTGTATTGAAAATGACTGGAAATCAATCAGGAATCAGTCCATGTTTTAAACAATAGGCAAAGCTATTTTATCGCCTTTTTAAATACCATCCATTTTAAGCTATGCTTTTCTTGGTATCTTGCTTTACAGGATTTAATGTTAACAGGGAATAATGCTCAATTTAAGGATTTATTACTGAGTAAGTGTACAGCATAAGTTATAAATGCATAACACAATGTTTTGGTATTTATGTGACCTAACAACTTGCACACGCACATGAGATCTACTCAAAACATATGCAAGCACACCAAACTTTGACTCTCATACTTTCCATCAGTCACCATTCACTGTGATATGTATGCAAGCAAGTAACATTTGCCTTTGTTTCATGAAGTTACACAGCAAATATAATACACAAAATAAAAAAACAAAAGTCATATTAAGATATGCTATGAACACCACACCATTTTGGAATGTGATGGTCATTATATGCCCTCTTGGTAATTTATGGACAAAATAAAGTAAGACATTATATGCCATCTTTATCACTCCTTAAAATCAGCAACATGCAGTATACTAAATTACATAAGCAAAGTTGTCCTGCAATACTAATCCTGTCTGAATAGGGCTATGTTCGTTCTGGATGGGATAAAATTCCCTAGGTCCTGAAATAAAAGTGACCAATTACCAGAACTCCCCTGGTAATACTAGTGCTGTCTGGAAAGGGGCAAATCTGGGGACTTTTGTGGGGAAAGCGCCAATCCGGGGACTGTCTCTGGAAAACAGGGACATCTCGTCACCCTAAGCTAACATCCGCTAGTATTTTTATTCATTCAGTGTGTAACACTTTTTTGTGCTTTTGGTTAGCTGTGATCTACAGACTGTGGCTATCAGAAGGATTATGCATGCATTTTGTGAAAAGAAGGGAAACCCACTTCGCACAGGGTATTTTATGATGTCACACTGAGCAAAGATGGTTTCATGAAAGGTTAAACCACAGTGTGCACCCAACAATGGGTGATTTAGAGGAGTCATCATAACCTTGTGAGGTCTTGCAAGTTGATTTATAGCTATGTGCACCGATGCCTCTGCAAAGCTTTAATATCAGTTGTATCAAGAGAGTCTGTTGTGATTAAGAAAAGAATGGAACAAAATGAAGTTTGAGTGGGATATGAAGTATACTTTGCACACCATTACAGACAGTTATAACCACAGGTTTAACATGTGAATGCTAAAGTTAGGTATGTTTGCATATATTGTGACCATGTTTGAATTTCTTTTCATTTTGTGCTTTTTAGTACTCAGAGTCAAATTACTTCTTACAACTACAATTCTTAATTAAATATGTGTGCAAATTGTATGTTCCTATAAATACCAAAACCTGCATTGTGACATGCATTTGTGATTCATGGTGCACGCTTAGAAATGGTTTATTTCAGCTGCAATATGTATGAATACAGTCATTTTCTTTCAGTCACAATACAATACAATACTTCTAAGTACAGCTGCAATACTTAAAAGTAAATTAAAGCTCAGCACACATGTCAGAAATGGGAAATCTAGCTGAAAACCTTGAAAATCTGTTGGCCTCAGGCCCATGTAATGCATTCTTTAAATGCTTATTTTTATAGAAAAAAAATGTGAACACCAATCTCTGGCGGTTTTGATTCTTTTCTTTTTACTTTGCACACAAAATGCACTATTGACTATTACAGGTCAAAAATATGATGTCACTTTCTTAAATGTACAGTGTGTTAACCAATGTGCATATAGCCATAGGTTTAATAATTGTATACAGAAAAGCACCACATCTAAAAATATAAAAGTTTTAAAACATTGTTGCACTATGCATAGATATAGCCAGATATGTGGTCCAGAGTATATTTCGACAATCTGTACATAATGTCCTATTCCTCAGTCCCTCATACACCAACTCCACAGTCCACTCCCAGATTCTCATAAATATAATATTTAATATTATTATCACATCCGGCCAGCCCTAATTCTTAATTTAACACACATGAATATTCAGAGGACAAGCATTTTGGAGCGTTCATTTTTCTAAAAGTTCATATATTTTTAATGACATGTTTTGTAGGAAATACTCAGTCCATTTGTATGAATGGCATTGCAGTGAAAAGCACGGTCTCATTATTTGACATTGTTTGTCTCATCTGTTCGGTGCACACTATGTGAATGCTGGCAATTTGACTGTAATTAAGCGGTCTGTTTTTCATGCATCTTTTTATGGAAGGAATGAAGGGTAGTGTAACAAATGCGTACAAGTCTGCAAAGCCCAAGTTAGTAGACTGAGAAGCACAACAAATGAATGCAATTTTTGAATGCCTGGGTAGAGTTGTCTTTATGCATAAAAATGTTTGAGGATATTTTGTGCTCGGAAGAAAACTGAGCACATCATCCAAAAATAATGCAGTTTAAGCCATTTCGAGGTCAATAGTGTAAGCGAAGAAGTGACTTTCCCTCAGTGTTTAATACATAGAAAAAAAACACAGCATATGAAGCATTATGCACTGAATCTGTCATCTTAACTCAGCTAATTAGAGGACATGGTGTATCTGGACCCTGTCTGCATGTCACCATGTATTACACCACAGCACTGTTCATGTTGTTTTCAAGGATAAAAAAAAATGTTTTTTTTTTGTTTTGTTCACTTTTACATGTTCAGAAGCATTTGGGAATTTTATGTTACTTGACCTGTTACTTGTTACTTACAATCTGGAAATACATCAGAACAAATGTGAAGTCTACATAGTGAAGCATGACGTAAACAGGGTTTGTACATCAAAGGTGCTATGTGTAGGATTTTGTAATCGATATATTGCTGTGAAATTAACTGTGACAGCACTGTAAAGCTAATATAAAAAATCACACATACAGATAGGCACACTCACAGCCAGCTTTATTGTAAACAGTGGACATCTTTTGGTTAATTATATGAGTACTTAACTTGATTATCTGCAATATGGAGGGAGAAAATGCCTAGTAGACATATACAACCATATGGCCCATATGACCAGATGGGTAACTCTCTCATTACAAGCAGCAGAGTTGATAAAAATTCAGCACAAATCATAAAATTTGAAACAGCTCACAGGGGCTATAGAGTATAATACCAATGCTTTTTAAAAAAAATTACAATTCATTTGATAATATATTTAGATGAAATCCTACTTATACCACCATTAACATTTTATTTGTCATAAATTTTCAACTTGTCACGAACTAATTTGTGAGCATCGTAACAATCTGGGTTACCATTCAAAGTCAAATCTGTCATAGAAACACAATATTTACTGTATATATCACATTTGTAACATATTGTGTTCTCTCAGTTTTTCTTCATCAGATTTTACCAAATGCACATATTTTCACATTCAAGGGTATGAATACTGGTAACCCAAAAATATGATGAAATGCAGTGTGACTGTCTTTTGTAATATGTGCAGATATTTACTTTGCAAAGCAGAGATCCAGTCAGTGTTATAATTATTATTATTAATATTATTATTATTATTATTATTATTATTATTATGACAATTGCTGGTTTGTTTGGTTTTCATATGAAACGGTGATTTAAATGTCAACCACAGCTTTGTAAATAGAACGCATCATCAGCATTTTCATGCAAACGTGCAGCAGCTCTGAGTGCAAAAACCTGGACTTTTTATTGCAAAAACCCAGTGCAACTAGGAGGATGTGAGGTAAATGTATCTGAAATGTGCTGTTTCTTCAGTTGTTAGCTAATGAATAAAATATGTGCATTCATTTGGTACATCCCTTCTGTTTTGCCTTCAACCTCCAAACCGTGCTGTATGAAGTAAATGTCAAAGTGCACAGGCAGGATAGAATGGAAAATGTTGCATAAAAGCCCACTGGCATCTTTCAGAACATTACTATGATTACAGAATCCAATTCAAATATTCAGATTAAGCCACTGTCATGATTTCACTTCTGCAAATGTGAAATTACAAGTAGAGATTTGGTACATAATCTGAAATATAGATGAGCTAGTTACTACTTTTTTCCCAGTATCACCCAAAGACATTTTGAGTAAGAACGAGTGATAACAGTTTTATCTTCCTCAATAACTTAAATGAAACAATTATTTGGCGCTGATACCCCAAGTGTTCAAACACTTGTGTAAATGTCAGTTGCAAAATAGACCCAGGGCTGAACTGCAAAAAGGATTCACACCAATTTTGATTTTTTTTCTTTGTACTCTTTGAATTCAAAATGTTTGAAATGAAGCACTTCATCGGAACAAACGATGTATTTGTTTTCTCAGAGGTGATGTTCATATAGCTGGAATAATGGGCTCTGATCTATCTGTAACTGTATAATGTGAACAAGAGCCAAATTTGCATGCGTAGATGCTGACAGACACTTGCAAATAAACTCTATTCTTAGCAGCCATGGCTTTCCCGAGGCCTAGTATCCATGGAAACATCCAATTACCTGACACAGAAAAACAATTCTTGTTATAGAACAAGAGGTACTGTATTGGGGCAGAGTGTGGGCTAATTTGTAATTCGACTTTTTGACAAATGGATACTCTGATAGCTGTATGTTATACTTCCCTGGAACATGCTTGTATTTAATACTAAAGACTGAAAGGTTATTTTTAGCATTTCCCTGCTTTGCATTTAGGGCTGACTTTAGTTAAGAATACATAACTGTAAATCTTTCAAAATTTCAAAAATCAGTCTGGTTGAAGAGGTGAAGCAGTGTTAATTTTAATAACACTGTTAGCCGCTGTGCCTTTGACTCATCTGTTTGGCAGACTGCTGGTGTTACGTTGGTTAGTTGCTTGAAGATCCCAGTTTTTCTGGGGAGGGAGAAATTAGGGCAGATCTGCATTATGTAAGCTTGAAGCTTGAGGAGATGTGTCAGGCAGTGAGAAGACAGCATATGACTGCAAGTGTTCACTGGAGGAGAAACCCCTACGATCTGCTTATTCGAATCAAGTAAACACAGTAGAAATAGTGACCACTGAATCAGATCTCCCTGATATGTCTGTATTTAATTCACTTAGGAGTGCAGAATAGAGTCTCACATCTGCAAACATGTGTATGGCTTCCAGGTGTCTGTCTCAGACTATGTTCCTGTCCCTAAAGCTTTTTTTCGGTCCTCTGTTTTCCTGCAGCACTGTAATGCTCTGAGCTCTCCCGCCTCTCCTTCTCTCCCCCTCTCTCGCTCACTCACACTCTCCCTGTGTGTCTATGTGTGTGTTTGTGTGAGTGTGTGTGTGTCTGGGTGCATAAATTATTGACTCAGAGTGTATTCATGCATGCCTCAAGTACTTGAGTCAATGTGGCAATACCTCTATCCTCTCTCATACCTTCAACATTTTTGTTTCAAAAACCTTTACACGATTCACTGACAAGGTACAGTTCCTCATTAATAATTTATGGATTCATTATTGAACATACAGTACTATTTTTATCTGCGTCCAGAGCGCATGTTTGTGTGTGTGTGTGGGTACTCTGTATCTTTGTACACTGATTTAAAGCAGCATTAAATGCTGGTGGGGTAGAGTGGTAATTACGTACTTGGCGAAGTGGATTGAGATTCAAGGTGTCAGCACGCGCCTTGCCAGTATATTTGCCACAGCTGGAAACAGCATGTGTGAGACACGCTAATATTTATAGGAGCTCATCCTGGCTTATGGCTGCCAACCTGAGAAAAGTGGCAAAATCCCTTCTTATCCTTTCTCATTTATATTGCTCAAACTTAACATATGAACTATATTTTCATGTCAAGAAGAAAGAAAACCTTTGGCAAAAGCCAAAATAAATTGTTGTGTTGTGAATGCCGAGGACTGATATTTATAAGAGGCTTTTGTGTCTCCTGAGTGTTTTCCATTCATTAAAATGTCAGACATGGCTGTGATTTTCCCTGTCGTCTGCATAAAATCACTCGCTGAGATTTCTGGCCAGTTTCAATACAAATTAAACATGTTCCCCAACTCCAATTTATCCACCCTAAGTCTCATTTTCCCATTTTCATTGACTAGCATACTGTGCAGGTCTTATGTTGCCCTGCAGAGTTGCTCGTGTTGCATTAACCTCTGTCCATAAGCTGCATCCATGCCCTTTTTATCAGTCCCTTTTCCTCACGGCTCTTCAGCACATCAAGGGCATGTCCTTCTCCATATCTTGGCCTGAAGTGTTTGTGACTACCCTTTACACTCAGCTGCTATCATAGACTGGCATGCTTGTTGATCTGTAATGTAGGGCGATAACAAACAGGCCTAGCTGTAGTAGATACCACAGTGAAAATTATCGTAGATCATAATTAGATATAGCAGAAATGTATAAATTATGAGCATATTGGCACCTATAAAACATTTGAAAATAATAATTGGTGATATGATACATAATAGTTCACAGATCATAATTCAAAAATAATTCAGAAAAGTAGCTACAGAATGTTATAAAATATGTGAGTTAATGTACAGTCAAATCCTACTTTTTGTCTTATAGTGGATTAAATATGATAAACATGGCCCAACCTCACCACATACTACAATATTGAGTCTTCTTGATATGAAAATGACTTTACCTGAAATGACCTTGTATGCGCATTCTCATTAATTTGGACCAGAGAAATATGAAACTGAGAATCAAACAGCAGCCCAGACAGATTGCACAACAATGGTATATGAACAAGATTTCAAGACAGTGTAGCTAGGCATGATGGGTATTCCTAAAGCAGGGAACTGACAACTGGGACAAAATGGAAGTGCAAGTTTATAAATTAAGGTTTATTAGTCTTCCGTATGGTCAGATTTTTGCTTTAAATTGATCTATATTTCATCACTAAAACTATCTACAATGGTATTATATGCTAATTTTATACACTTTCATTCTGAAAGAGTCATGACTTCACACCAAGATAAATATGACTTGGCTGTGAAGCTGCTGAATTAAGTGTTATGATGCGTGAGTGGACTAGTACAGTTCTCTGGGAAATCATCCATGTACTGTGCCAGCCTGAATTTCAATGTAGCTACTGCTGTGCTGCTGCACATCTTCCTCTCTTCCCTTACCATCTTAAGTGCACTATCTGAAAACCAAACCAAGCGCTGAAGGTAGAGTGTCTGCCGTCTACCCACTCACCTGGATGAGAAAGCTTCAAATAGATTGTTTGATCTGACAAGCAGCGGTTAGTCTGATAATAACATATTGCAATGCTACAAATGTTAAGTTACTATTTCTTCAGGGAACAGAGTCACAGACACAATTTAGGTCTAGCCATACAGTAAAATGACTACTAATAACCTGTTTTTATACAGATATGGGTTCAAGTAGTCCTATATTCAGTTTAATCTCTTGAGCAAATCCACAGCTGAATGTGTGTATAACTTAAACCTTACAAGTAGGCAGGTTTAATTCAGGCTAATGCGGATGGTCAGTAGCTGTGGAGGAGGACGGGCCACACCAGTGATAACTGCTCAGCACAGCCAGAGGCCAAAGATGCACATTTGTCCAGGATTTTAATTAATTCAAAATAAGGAAGTGTTTTTAATTGAATCTTATGTGCTCAAAATTCATTTCAGTTTAACAATTTTAAAGATTTCCATGTAATGTTCTTGCTCTCTGAAGCACTTGCACAAGGGATATTCATATTACTGAAGCCACTGTGCAAATTCTTAAAATGACTTCTGTGGGAAAATATTTACTCATGCATGTCTCAAAACCAAGACCTTGACTCTCTCTAAATTCAACAAAATGGAGCTTAGTACAGTACAGTTCACCACAGCAGACACTAACAGGCACCATGGCCCCTTATCTTGCCATTGTGCTGACTTAATAGATGTCAGAGCTGCAGATGTGTGGAAAGTTGAAAATGGCTTACGCTCCACATTTGATGTGAGATGTTGAATTCACTCTCTTATTATCGTTTGTGATTGTTTGCTTTTATTATCCCACTCTAATTGCAATGAAACATCAACAAATAATTGGGATAGAATGAAGAATAATCATCATTAATATATGATTTTTATAATCTTTATAATTTCAATGGTTATGTAGTAACTACCCTCTTAATGCTTATGTAACAGATTATGTTATCACTTTGCTTACATCACTAACTAATTGATAGTAAAACAAGTTAATGCTAATAGTTGATAAATCATTTGTAAATTATTAACAAAGAGCTCACAGCTCATAATGTTGTGGTCAGTGTTTATAATGCTTACTAAACAGTTAACAGGTAATTTGTGAAGTATATATTTTTCCTTACAACAAGGTGTAGCAGATATTTGCAATTCTACATGTACTGCTGATAGTGAGAACTGTTATTCTTGTTCGCTTTTTGAAATGACATATTTACTCCTTTTGAGGGGCCATAGAATTTTTTTATTATCAGTAGTCATCAGATTATTTTATACTATTTTATACAAACTATACTTAGACCCTTTACTAAGAACTGTCAACATCAGCTGCAGCGTTATATCAGGGGCCCAATAAAAGTTGAATTATGTTTTACAATCATTTGTTTGTCATTTACAAATTATTAATTAGGTATTTGAATGTGATTAACTTGCATGACAACAAATGACTACAAGTAACTGAAACAAGCAGGGCCATAAATTCTTCATTCAAGATTTTTTATGGTTAAGATACCATACAAATGATTGGTTGATTGATTGATTAACATATGATTAAATAATACTCATGAAATGTACACTTTTGTACATACCATTTTATCATAATTAGCAAACAAGGTAAGTAATTAGTCATTACTTAACCATTAAAATCATACTAATAAATATTAAGTAATGATTAATGCACCATGTTATTAATGATGCTTAACATAAAGTGTTACCATGTTGTCAAGTCTAAATGTAACTAAACTACAAACCACATTTAATCCATGTCAGCACAAGCCACCTAAATGTTAAAGCTTCTTTTTGTGTTATTTATCCCTGAGGTGAATATTATCTTTCCGCCTGAGCGCAGGGTCACATACACAGACCAGTCCCTGTGGGGCTGGTAGGGATTCAGTATCTTGATCGAGGACACTTCAGCAGAATGGACACTTGGGGTCACAGAGAATAGTATCTGGGTCCTTCTGGTTAGAGGACAGACTTTAAAACCACGAGGCCACTCTGCCACTGAAGGTGCACCTCTTGATATAATCCTTGCAGTTAGACCTTAATTTCAAGTCAAGAATGAAGCTCAGTTGTTTGCCAAGAATTTGAGGATTCAATCCCAGTCTGATCATGCTCCTATTGTCAGCACTGTAACATTGTCCAGGGGGTAAAGAAGCTTAGCTTTTTCACATCCTAAGGGACAAACCAAAGGACAAACCCCAAAATATCTAAAACTTGGGGAATTTGAATAATATTGTTAAAATAAAATAAATATTATTGCTAAAATAAAAATCTATATTTAGATCATGTCACATCTCAGTGGATCATTGCCAGCTTATCTTTATTTTATTTTCTTAGGATAATCATCAAGTCTTACTTAACTGATACTTTGTATGATGCAACTACAGTTGAAAGGTTTTAGGTTAGTTTAATAGTAAACCAATAATTATCATCATTAATAAGAAAGCTAATTTTAGCTTGCTGCTAGGCTACTATTAAATCTCACTCAGCTCAGCTCCCATCTGGTAATGTATGTGGAGGATTATACAAAATGTAAGGAGTTGATTCAGCTTAACATTTTAAGCACTATATAAGCCAGAGCTTAATAATCAACACATCATCTGGGAAAACTAGCCTGGTGGTGTAATCCTGTGTGTTACTATACATGGTAGTGGGGGTGGAAAAGGTATTTGGGTAGCACCGTGGTTCAGGAAGAGACATCCATGTATTCCAAAATGTTCTGTAACAATCCTATAGTGGAAATCCTATTGATTTACACTACTTGATGCATAAAAAATGGTGTGTCACTAAAAGAGGCTTCATAGCCATTCCACGGGTTTTGCAAAATGCATTGGTGTAACATCATATGTTTCAGTGTACCAATATTTTGTCTCAAAACCTTCAGTAAGAGATGTTTAGGTACACTCCACATTGTCTGTAAACACCAACAAAAAACCCTTTCCATTCTCCTCAGTTGGAGACAGCTCAGATGCCGTTATATTTTAGGTTGAAGACAACTTTTGGAACAGTTTGCAGTTCAAGGTGTAGCAACACTCTTAGCCTCATGTCATACTCAGCTCTCATGACAGGCTGAGGGTGTACTGTGGTTCCTAAAAGCACATTTTCATGTTTCTGTCTCTCCTCACTGTGACTATTCTCATGGGATTTACAATAAGCTACAATGGATGTAGACAGATGGTAAGGTGGGGGTGCTGGGTAACCGTCTTCTCAACCCCAGGGAGCAGTGCTATACACAAGCCGTCAGACGAATGTCTTCACTCAGTGTGTTATTTGTTCATAGTGTAATGAGATCCCGACTTTGACATTCATTTATGGAATTACTTTCAAACATCTTTGAGAGTTGTGCAGACACTAATATACCGAACCCTTGATTCTTGTTAAAAAGTTTATGCATACCACTCCCATATTAATTATATTGTTGTCGTGCCAACAGTATCTTCATATCCTCTAAGAATGCATCAGGGCAACAAGGCCATCAAGAATTTCCATAAAGTGCAGTAGCAAATAGGTCATGAATGTGATTAATATTCAAAATGCAGTACTTCAAAGAGTGGCAACCCGATGCCTCAGCGTTGAATACATTTGACCAGTCATATCTTTCCTCATTAACCACACTGGGTAGCATTATTTGCTGAAGGCTGTGTACCATTGCTCATGGCAAGTGCATCATAAAAGTTCTTTCAAGTTCTCCCTTGTATTAAGAATAATGTGCAGTTATTTAACTCTTAACAAGCCCAAAGACTGAGAAGAAGATCTGGGAGAGCTCTGTATGTGTGTGGTTCTGGTAATACTGCTGGTAATACTGGTGAAGCTCACTGCAATTTTCTTACATGATGTAGGTATTATTATACATCCAGATTGATTATATAAGCAGAGAAAATTGCAAGTAAAGGTAATGTACTTTACTTGTAATCTACTTAATTTTCAGCTTTTCCAGCTTTGTAAATACTACAACTACAGCAAAATAAGAAAATATGACAAAATCAAGTATCAGAGTTGATGCAAAGAATAGGATACATTTTTTTTAAGGAAACAAATTATCAATGTCCTATAGCTGGCATAATACTTAGTTTACAATTAGGTTGATGCTAGAGACCTATTCAGAGCACAGCACGCCAATCACTGAAGAAACTGTCCGCAGCTGTATCTCTTCTATAGCATCACTAATGCATGTCAGCTGACTGTCAGCCTGACAGGGACACAACACAATCAACACAGATCATTTAACACAATACAATATTCAGCTGTGCTGACTGTAAATGGGGGAAAAAGCCATTTCCCACTACATATTGGCAAGTTGAAACATTATAGTTAAAATCTATTCAGTGATTGGATGAACTGAATTGTTATGATTGAATGAACTGTCAGTATTAGCTTTTCTAGTTGATATCAATGGAGTACAAACTTGTGGCTAAGTATATATATTAAGTAAACTTGTGGTGTATATATATTTATCCTGGGAAAAGACGACAGATTTTCTTGTAAACATAACCTAAAGGCAATCCAGTTGCAGAGCCACGTTTTATTTTTGTTTGTTTGCTTTAAAATGACAAATAAAAAAATAAGCTTACCACCATGGGCATTTCAGTCATGCATAGTTCAACAAGGATCCTTGAAGCTTCATTCTCTTAGCAACAAATGCAGGTGGAGACACTTAAAACTATTTTGCCTTTTCATGAAACATAAAATAGAACAAAGCCATCTAGTGCAGTAGTGCTTGCCATGTGTATAACCAAACCAGCTAACCTCTGATGAGCTGATTTTAGTGTTAACTCCTGTATTTAGGCTCAGTGCTGTTGTACAGCAAAGTGATGAAGTGATAATAAATTCAGTCTATATCCTTTTATACAATGTGTGATTAAGGAATCAATCTCCACACTGGTTTACAAGATGAAATTCATAAGAATGTGGAATGAATTATTCAAAGATACTATTTTAGATTTCACAATGTCTGTAAATAATTCATCATATATCCTGCATATTTGAAAATACCTGAGTTTGTGAGGGGGTTTTCATAAATATTTCTGTTATCTCTTAATTCAGGAATTGATAATTTAACACACAGTCATCCTGTGAAAATCTATCTTTTAAATTGTGTCACATAAATAAGCTGTGAACTGAACCTTTTAAATATTAAGCTGTGCAATTAAATACTCTGGACCTTTTGAAGAGGGAACTGAATTCTAGAAGATGATGTGAAGCATATCTACAGATTATAACACATTTCTTACCCTTTAAACTGACTGTTGATGGCAATCTTGATGGGCTGTTTTTTTCCACAGGGAGAGCTCTCCCGCTGGTTATAATGTAGTTAAACTTTTCACCTAGCCACTGGCTACTAGATCAAAGCAACATCCACTCACATGCAGGAAAACAGTCAAGTAGGGAAAGGCTGGTTGCTATAGCAACTTATACTACTTCTTATATGGTCTAACACTACAATTTTATTACTCAGACAGGTAGATATTAGCTGTATTGATCAATGCAACCTTTTGCTATTATAGGCAACAACACCTGCTGTGATTTTGCTTTTCATTTTTAAATATTTTAGCTTATGAACAAATAACTGCAAAGAGGCATATTCATCTTAAAATATGTTGTACCTTGTCTATGACATTTTTTAAACTATGCATGTAGGGGAAATATTTCATTAGTATCTACAGATGGTTCAGATCAGCATCATCAGTGTTTGAGATTGAGGTTTTGCATGCATGCATAAATCACATTAACTGTACATATATGCTCCTCCCTGGAGGCTTAATGCTCGTGCATTGCTACGACATAGGAGGATGACAACATCAAATATTCACCAGCGCACTTGGAATATGAGCGTCCTTGGAAGTAAAAGATTTCCTGTATAATTAAGTAGTCTGGATTAAAGCAGGAATGAAGCCTAATCAACAGCAGGATGAGTTGATAAGCATTAAGCCACGAAGACAAGAAAAACCCACAATGCATCAATCTGCAGGAATGAGGTCAATCTCCTTGGGTTTCCAGTCAAATCCATTAAATGTGTCATAATGACAGCTGTAGAAACCTGCATTGGCTTAAAACTGCATATGCAGTGGGGTGTGCATTGGAGGGGTAAAAATGAAAAAAATGTACTTCATTCTGAATGTCATTGGTTTTGTTTTTTGTTGTTTTAGGGAACATAACAGAAAAATTCCACAGAATGCAAGAGAGGTGCGGTGGCTTGTTGCCCTTGGAACAGCACTTTCTTAAAAGCTTTAACTTTCAGATTACTTTTGACAGAGCAATGTTTTTTTCCCTGATAATAACCCCTAAAATACCAATTCTATTTTGTACTTGAAGCTCCTTTACTATGATTATTTTCTTATTCTCTGTTGCAAGAAAGGTCATTTACTCTTTCACTTAAGGCAAAAATAAGGCAGAGTTACTCTCAGGTTATTTACTATCCCCTTTGTGTTTTTGTCCTGTTTGTTTGTGCCGACCTTTTGATAGCTGAATACCACTTTTAAATGTTTCTCTCTGATAGGAGCACTTGGACACCTAGTACAAAAAAAATGTCCTGCGTGTGAACCACTGTTGAAAGCAATTATTACTTCTTATCAAAACAGCATTTATTGTTATTTTTCAGGGCAGACATATGACTCAGCCAGGCGGGAGTCCTGCATGTTTTTAGTGTGGTTCTTCAGTAAATGAATACAATTGCTACAATGCACCATCAATATTCCCATCATGTGTTTTTTTTTCCCATCACAGCAGTCATGAAACTCTATGTTCTACAATAATGTGCAGTGGTGCGGCATGTTTTTCAATGTCAAGGCAATGTCAATGTACTGTAAAAGTCATCTATTATTTATGAAAAGAAGTTGGAACATTGGAAAGATTTTAAATTTCTCCGGCTCTTTCATCAACTGCTCCCCCTACCCCCATTACAGCATGCCTCTTGTGGATATAATGTAGAGAGGACAGAATAAATTTGCCAACAGCAGAGCCTTCAGACTTTATGTGTGCATGTGTGGGCATGTGTGTGTGTGTGTGTGTGTGTGTGTGTGTGGGCTCGTGCGTGTGTTTGTCAGTCTAAATAACTAAAAAATTTCTCTTCCTGCACTTCTCAATATCTGATCCCTGAGTGTCTCGCTGGGTGTTTAATGTAGATAATATAATGAGTCATTACGCAATCCTTATACATCACTTTAGATTTGTCTTCTAAGGGTCTAATTAAAGACATGAAATGTGAATACCCAATAACGAGAAGATGACCACTGTGTGTTTAAAAGTGAGGGGCCTTGAGAGGATTAACTTGTGCTCACTCGTTGGCTGTGCGCTCCTCACTGATAAAATCTGAAGGAACTCAATACTTGTAAATTCCATCTTAAATAAAAATTGGAGGCCAAAAGCTCATCTGCTGAAAATAATTGCGTCGCATGCGAAGTTGGTTTTACATCAGAGACATGCAGGTATAAATCATAGTTACGTGACCCTATCAATTCTTGCCACTATCAATTTTAAGATAATCACTAATCTATATAACTGCTAATGTTGGTGTTTTGTATTATGGGTTTGAACTGAACTGGGCTTCTCGAAGTTGCTGATTCATTTTTATGCCTCTACTTGCAATACCACCATTAATTACACCAATAATTCACAGAATTACACTGTAATTATACGTTTTTTTTCTATATTTTTCATGCAAGAGTGCCACTTGCCTTTTAATTTCAACTGTCAACTTTAAATAAGGTCAGTGTTCAACAGGCAAACACAAGGAGATTACCCAGCACCTAAACATCTGTCTTTTGGGTGGAGGAAAAAAATAAACTTGGCAGGATGCACATAGTTTCAGTGTTCCCTTTTACTGCTGTGGGCCCCACTTACAATCTATGGGGAGAAAGTCCCATACAGTAATTAAACATTATGCTGTACAGTGTTTTTGGTCCTTTTTGTTCCTCAGAAATTATATGCACTTGTTAATTTACTTCATATCTACCTATGCCCAAATTAAATTTCATGACCACATTAACATGAACACATGAACATGGATGGGAGTTATATTATACTGTTATAATATTACTATGCTATCCCATCCCATCCCGCACCTTTCACATTCTGAAGGCTTTAATATTGAAACATGAACAAATATAAGGTGCTGCAACATGTAAAGTGATGTATTATTATTTATATGGAACCTCACTCTGTTGATCACCAACTGTACTTGTTACATGAAATTACCAGAGTATATTGTCTTGCTTCAAGCCAAGCATCTCCTGATCTAGAGTTCATTATTTTGTATCATTATCAAAGGAGTCCCACTGAGTGTGAAGACTTCTGAAAACAACCAGCTCTCACATTTTGCAGCTTCTGTTAAGCTAACTTCTTTCAGGGAGATAATAAAAGGGTAATCTGCTGGAAAGTTAAGCTTGGAACTTGCATTTGGCACATATCTTGATCTTCTATCATTTTCTTCTTCAAAGCAGCGTACCAAGCTGGGTAGCAAATCTTGGCTGTGATGTGAATGTGATAAAACCTCACAACACATCATCCTGACAAAAAGTTTTGAACATGTTTCCAGGACCAGCATTGATATCTTTTAGGTAAATTACACAGCACGACTGAATATACTGACATATTAAAGGAACCCCTGCAAGTGGTCTGCATCTCTGTTTAACTGAATCTTCCTCAAAGGTTGCTAAATGTGCCAGTCTGGGCTTTTAATTGCAGACAAGATGAGAACATCATTGTTACAGATGCCAAAAACATAACCACTGTCTTTAACTAAAGTGTTGTTTTTTTAAGCAGTTTCTCTTTTATTATCCCCCATCCTGCACACATTTACTACAGTATGTATCCTGCTGTGATTATTTGACTTCCAATACATTGATTTAGCCTTTGCAGAAACCATTAAAATCTTAAGACCTGAGAGGAGAAATACACTCATCCAACACAGAAGTCAAGAATCAATATATGACCATTTGAAACTCTCAGTAAATGTGATGGGCTTCATATATACTGTTATGCATTTCTTGAAAATTATTTATGTTTTCTGTCTGTCTTTTCAAAAGTACAGACAATTTTATTTAATGGTGTATGTTGTTTGTATGCTGTCTATTTTTGTTCATTCTGTATTTTTTAAATAATGGAATTGATAACAATAATTTGAGCGTGACAACGCTGACAGTTGTCACTTCACTCCAGTCATTTATTTGTTTGTATTGCAGTGAACCAAAAATGACCTTGAAACCTCCTCTGATATGCCAGCAAGATTTTTTTTTCCTCACACATTACCATAACGGCATCAATGTAAGCAGTTTGCAAAGGCCATGGTCTTTAATGCACTCTCCTTTAGCAGTGACTGTGCTGTGCAGTGTATCTGGTGAGCTGACATCAATCCTGCTTTGAGCTGTAATGATCTGTATGACCAAATGATGAGTGTAGACGGGCAGCGGTGTGGTTACGCAACACAGTGCTGCTTGCACAAGTGTTATCTTGAACTTTACTCACACAGTGAATCCTCGATGCTAATTAGGTTGCAAGCACTGAGCTCTTTTCCTATACCTTTTCTTGATCGTTTAAATGTTTTATTAGGTTAATGGCTATTTGTCCTGAAAAACTGAGTGGCTAGATAATATTTTTAATTATTATACTGAGCCTCCTGGAAATGATGGATTTCTTTTATATGGGCCACTTGTTAATGTTTTCGTGGCTAAAGGGAAACAACTTGACAAATCAGAGAAATATATATTAAGTTCACCTACACTGGGGCTTTTTATGTGCGTGATTTCCAGACAAATTGGCAGCCCTTTGTGCCAGTAGCACTATGCTGTTACAGTGCCATAATATCATAATGTTATATACTGTAATGGAATACTACTGCCCTTGGTTAGGTTAGTCATATCATCAGGATCATGTCTCAGTCTGTGAGTGACTCTAGTTTGAGTGATAGCGCATGACATACTTTTTCCAACAGCTCCTTTATTTCTTTCATGTTGGACACAGACAAAACAGTGATAATCCAACTCGAACCACCCTGTGTGTTCTCAGGGTGAAAAGGTTGATCACCATTCAAATGAGGAGATGTAAGACCTCTGGGAAGCAGAACATCTTGAACTCGGGCAAGTTAATAAAGGTCTATCAATGGCAGCTGGAACAAGTGCAGAATGCAAACACTCTCCATCATTGTAGTGTCCCTGCAGCAGTTGGTTTAGCGGAGTGTGTGTTTGGAATGTTAAAGGCAAGGATCCAGACACATTACTGAGAGCCACCTAAGGGGTCAGGAAGGAAGTGGTTCAGAGAGTGAGCTGTGGAAACATGCAGGACACTGGCAGGGGTGGCTGATGCCATTATGCTGCAAGATGATGACGGGGATCATTTGCCATCACTCTCCAGGCGAAACATTTGCATATGTCTTGTTAATCCATTTACCTCACCTGTGCTCCTCCAGTATCTGAGTTGATGAAGTTTATAAAGTTCCTTTTCTGTGACAAGCACTGGGGGAAATGTAGAAGTGCACAAAGAATATGTGAGATTATGATTTTCTTGTTTCATACAAAAAGCTAAATTAAAGAATTATACCAGACAGACAGTAGTATCTCTATGTTAAGATACCTTAAGAAATGTTGATGCAAGCTTAGGCCACATTCAGACTGCCACTGGATTAGCTTCCAGGCTGAGAAAAGCTAAAGAATTGAAATGCAAATAAGAAGAGGATTACTGAGAGAGCATTCACTCTACCAGAGCCTCCTCCATTAACTGGTGAAATACTGGCCAGATGCGAAATACTGCTTTATCTGCCTAAGCCTAATGATTATTCTCAATTTTATATTCATTTCGGTTGATATTAGTGGTTAAATAACTGCGTAAATTTTGTGTCATCAATGAGACATAAACAAATGAGAAAAATCTTAGCACCTTGCCTAGCAGAGATTACTAAGACTACAATATTACAACAACATAATGATCCAATCTAAGCCAGTAATCATTTCCATTACTCTACACACTCTAGTAAACAAGATGCACTTTGGCAAGAAGTCCCTATTCCCTAAACATGTTTGCCCTTATTAGCCTCAACCTCAAATAGCTAATAGAGTTGACACAACATCAATGACAGACGGGATGTTTTCTCCATCTATGGTTAAGGGATTTGTTTGGCTGTCCCATGAGTTGCATTTAAGTGCAAAGAAAATGGCGCTTAATGAGAAACTGAATCATCTTGACTTCAAAAGTGTGCTTCCTGCACACCCCAGCACTGTGAAATCTGTAGCTGCAGGGGTGACACTGACTTGAAAGTGTCCAAATGTGAATTTTCTTTGATCGTTTTTCAGATTTGTTAAGAATAGCAGAGGTACATTATTGTTACATATTTACATTTTTCCACCATATTAAAATGCACTTACCGTCCTTGAATGTGTTTCTTTGTCTGTAGATATTTTTGGACATTCATTTGTATTTTCTTAGCTATTTAAATAACTGAATCCACATTGAATATGTTAGGTAATATTGAGCAAATGTGAAATGAATTTCCCCATGTTATCTAGTTATTCTTGCCCTGCTTCTGGAAGTGGAGTCCCACTCCTTATCTGAATGCAGTGATGGTTTAACCTGCCAGCAGGCACACTGTCATGGCATTATTCATAACACTGTAATCTATATGAAAGCATTACACAAAAACATCAAGGTGACTTTTTTGGAATATTTCATTATTGGATGTAAGAAAAAAAACAGATGTAGTTTCATGTGTAGAGAGTGTCCTCTGCTGGTGAATATCGAGCATAGCACATCAGCCACACATCCCTTGGTCCATCCATATTCTGGCTGCTTATCCAAGACAGGATGCCGTAGCAACAGGGCAGAGCAGCCCAGTCATCCTTTATCCCAGCACCGTCCTTATGCTCCTCCTGGGGGAAACCACAGGTGTTCCCAGGTCAGCTGGGAGGTGTAGTCCCGCCAGTGTGTGCTGGGTCAGCCCCGGGGTCTCCTCCCAGTTGGCCGTGCCTGGTGCGCCTCCAAAGAAAGGCACTCATGGCAGCATCCTTGAAAAGTACATTTTTCAAAGTCATTAAACTTGCCAATTAACCTTCAATTTGTCTTTCTTTACGGCTAATGGATCAAATGAATGAATTCCTGTAAAATGCTTTTCTCTTCAGGGAGTGACAAGGATATCTTGCTGCAGGCCGGCCAGCGGAGGAATGAGGTTAGAAAAGGACAGATCGCCTCCAGAGCAAAGTCATCATATAAAAGCTTGGAGCAGTCATACATGGCTGAGTCTGAGAACATAAATTCCCTCCCAGTGTGAGGGGAGTCATTTCACAGGGTCAGTGGGGGGTGTTACCTGTCTCTTGGTTGGTATGCTCAGAAAATAGCATCAACACTTAGAAAGAGTATTTTAGGAGTTGCTATTAAAGACACGTTTCACAAAAAAAAAAAAAATGCATGCATATATTTTCATGGTCCTTTGGTGAAAACAGTTCAGGTATACACAGAGGATGGCAAAGAAATATATGTGAAGCCAAATGCTGATCAGTATTAATACACTGTCATATAACTCAAATTACACATGAAGGATGACGCGATTTAACAAAAGATACAAAAAGTAAAATCGATCTAATCTAATCTATTAATAAAATCTAACCTATTACTCTTCATGCTACAGCAAATATTAAAATTGCCTCTCCTTTCTGAAAAATCAAATCCCATTCTGTTGATAAAATAGATTTAACTTTATGCTCTTTCTAGAAAAAATCATCAAGCACTGCTCAGTTTATCATCATGTCTGAGATTAATACCCAACTGCTTCAACACTCATTCAGTTAGCAAGTCAACAGGGATTTCAGCTGTAGTCCAAATCAATTTGAAAGTGCTCTGTTGAGTTCTGTATACTTTATATATTTGTTTACTTAGTATCCATGACCTTTGCAAACCTTGCAGCTACATAATCTCATCCTTTAACTCTTCTGCTTTATATCATCATTAAGTAGTGGTGTTTTCCCCTGCTAATTTTATTGAGACTCATGTATATGTGGACAATCCATTCCCAGTAAAACTAACTTACAACAACAACATTGCTGCCACATAACATTAAATTTAGCTGCACTTTGGTGAATTTGTGTATGAATATTGGAATAGGCCGTACATATCTGTATACAAGAGCTCATGTTAGCCACCAGTGAGCATTTTTAGCGTAAAAATGTTTTCATCCTCCATAAAACAAGAAGACATGTGTTGCTCTTTTATCCAGTTTGTGCAGGTAAAATATCAAGCTCCTTCAGATGAAAAAACTACAAAAATTGTGAGACGCCCAATTACAGGGTCTGTAAACACATAATAATAACTGTATGAGAAATTTTGGTATGGATATGGGCTATACTTTTAAATGGCATGCTATAGCTCTACAGTGACTTTTAAAATGGCTCTTTGCTTTCAGCTTCCTATGGTGCGGTTTCCCCTGAAGACTCCAGAAAGAGTTGTACTTTGACTCTTTTTTAAGTGAATTTGTGACAGTGACAAGTCAGAAATGCACATATATTGTATTCTCTCTTTGGTCCTGGGTAAGTATGTGCCCAGTACAAATCTCACCAGAATTTTTTTTAATTAAAAAAAGATTTGTGGGTGCAAACCCACTGACCCTTGACAATGAAGAGAAAGAGAAAAGATGGGACGACGTGCAACAAAGGTCTGGATTTGAACCAAGGACAGTGCAGTTACACAGTATGTGCCTTAACCAACTTTGGCACCAGAATGCCCTAGAAATGCTCTGTCCCTGCACAAAAAATTGACACTGGCTAATTAGTCAATTCCAGCTCTAAGTATGGTGGCAATAAGGTCATAACTTGGGACTCTTTCTTGCTCAGGTTCAAGGAAATCTAAATGAAACTAAACTGACATTCATTAAAGAAACTACTGTGTGGTTCACATGAATAAATGCTTACAGTTATTATGATCCAGAATTCCTCCCACAAATTACAAGAGGCAGATTAATTAACTGAACAAAGCATTTGCTCACATTTTCTAAATGGAGTTTAAATTGTCAACCATTTTTGTTCCGCAGTCAGTGAAAGAAATGGATTTCATAGTTTATATCACATAATGTATTATCTTCACTAAAATTGTATGATAATCAGATATTTTTATTCAAAACAGAGAAAAATCTACAGAATGGCAGAAGGTTAGGTTCCCTCACCGCAGTAGTGACCTGTATTTTATAGAGAATGGATCAAATAAGGTAATTTTAATGTGAATTCCAATGTCTTTCATATTCAAAATGCCTAAATAAAGGAAATTAAAGGAAATGCCAACATGTCTTAGTAGGTTACTAGGTCATTATGAACCACAAGAACAGCTTCAATGCATCTACATATCTATAACTCTGTAGGGAGAGATACATAGCCTACAACATTATTCTTCCACAAGAAATTTCATCCTTTGGTCTTTTGATGATAATAGCGGACAACACTAATCCAGAATCCCCCTTCAAGTGCACAACTGGGTAGAGATCTGAAGACAGGAGGAAGCCATGATATATGGTTTATGTGATTTTCATGTTCATCAAACCATTCAGTGAGCACTGTGGATGGGGATATTGTCATTCTGGAAGATTTGACTACCATCAGAATACAAAAGCTTCAACACAGGATGAATGTGATCACACGGAGTCGGGGATCCATTTTACTTTGCTTTCTAAGTAAAGTTCAGGGATCAGTGGAGCCAAACATGCCAGAGAAATGCACTTCACAGCGTAACAGGACTGACAGAACCCTTCACTGTGGAAAATAAGTATTCAGCCCTATAGACTTCTTTTAACTTGTGCTATTTATGTATTTAGCTTCTTCTTTAGAATGAGGCAAATGGTGGCCCAGGTCAGTTGTACCACTTCACAAACAAAGATGCTTTTGAGTGTAAGAGGCAGTTCAAGAAATCTGACCAACAGATTGTTTTGATGAAATTGCCCACTCATGCCATACAATGACATTTGCAGTCTACTGATCCAGTTTCTTTCATTTCTTTACATTTTTAAACACCATGGTAAAGAGGCATGCACTTCCATCTACTGTTGCTCTTATGCTTGACGATGTCTTTCTGTCAGTCTTCATGCCGTGAAACATCAGCAAGTTGAGCAGCCTTTGTCACTGGAGCAGCAGCTAACCCTGCCCCAACAATCAACCATCTCTTTAAATCAGTGTCATGTCTTGCTCAAGCCACAGCAACAAATTGACAAGTGTGTCTGCCCATGTTTTTTTTTTTTTGTTTTTTTTTATACACATAACCCTAAGCAGGAGGAGATGTTAATTATTATCACCTGTTAAATCGGACACATTCATGAATACTAATTGAGTCCTAACATGGTCCTAACATAGTCCTAACATGGAGCTTTCATTACTTTTTTGTATAATACTTATGCCATTGATGACATAGCAGTGCAACAGTCTTTAGTAAACTGAGTGGTAAATTGTAATAATAATAATAATAATAATGATGATAAACAGTTCCCTGAAAACTGATGTTTACCACATATTTATTTCCAGTGTTTATTTCCTTGTTAGTCTTAATATTTATTCCTATTCTTATTTTTATTTTTTTTATATTTTATTCATATTTTTTATTCTTATTCTGTTGTTGTTGTTGTTGTTGTTACTCTTTTTGTTGTTACTGCTGCTGCTGTTGTTCAACTTGTAGTACTTGTTTAACAGGCTTGGATATTACATCTGCGTGAGAGAAGGCAACTTCAATTTTGAGCTTCCATTGTGAGATTTTACACATGAATAGATCCAGAGGTGAGAGGTGAACTAGCCTGACCTAAGGTCACAAGCAAGACAATTCCCACCATTTCTTCTATGGGGAGGAGCATCTTCTGGCCCCTGAGTGGGAGGAGTCTGTGCAACAGCCTCTTTTTTTCTTTCTTTCTTTTTTTTTTTTTTTTATGTTGGTGGCAGTTACATCCACTTTATTAAATTCTTTGCTCACGTCATTGAATTCCATTGCAAAACAATTGTTTGAGAGTGAATAAAATCTTAAATGGAACAAGACATAAAAATAGGCAGTTATGTCTGCCTTCAAGATGAGATGAAACCTGATAAAAATAAACAAGTTATGACTTTTTTTAGTTTATATTCCGATGTAAATAATTTAAAGTGGGTTTTGTTACCAACTTTTGCATACCACAATGCTTATCAAATATAACTCCCTCGGCTACAACTAAATTTTAATGAGCACAATACAATGTCTATCTTATGTTGGGGAAATAAAACGAATAATATTGGATAAATGAATAAATTTGGTATCAGAAGATTCATTTTATATGTTTATAACTAAGACAGAACTTCTACTCAAGTATTTATGGGTACTATAGACCTTTTTCATACCAGCCATTTTGACACGAAAGAGTAGGTAAACACAGGTTCTGTTCTATTTAGGTATGGAACCTTAATTAATTTGATTAGTAACATCTGTGTTTACCTACTATTTCATGTCAAAATGGCTGCTGCCAAAAAGGTCTATTTAGATTCAGAATTTTACTCCTAAAGAAGCACTAGATTTGACAGTGAATTATAGGTATTTGGATGTAAATGTGAAAATGGCAGTTCTGAAGGTGGTTATTCTTATGATAGTTACTAAGGCCTTCTAAAGACTTTGACCATGTGAAATAATGTTGACTATTCTGTTTTTTACACTACATATTCCCTCAGTTAATATTATTATATGTGAAATCATTACAGATTTCAAAGCCCCATTACACCACCCTAACATGGTCCAGTGCAAAGTCCACTGCTGGTGTTTGCGGCCCATAACAGCAAACAGGCAAAAAAAAAAAAAAAAAAAAAAAAATTCTCAGTTTCTTCTAAACCAGTCAACAGCAGGTGGTCGTCACATAACAGAGAAGATAACCTTGAGGCATTTAGTTCTTTTTAGATATGTGTAAAGTCTTGAGAAAAGTTAGTCTTATCAGGCCTGCACAACCAACATTAAATCCTGGCAGTTTTCTTAGAATATCTACATGCAGTAATTACTTTAAACTCAAACAAATCATGCTGTCAATAGAATTAGTTTGTGAGATTTATTTAGTTAGTTTGTCCCCCACCCCTTCCCCCATTCCACCAGGCATCAGCTTGTGCAACTTTCCCCTTGCAAGTATACTGTTATTAAAATATAGTAATCTTATAATAAACTTAAGGATAAAATTTCAGATACTACTACTATTATTATTATTATTATTATTATTATTATTGTTGTTGTTGTTGTTATTATTATTAATAATAATAATCACAACAATCATAATAATCATAATAATCATAATTGAGTACCATAGACACACAAAGAACGATAAAGATATATCAGTTTTGTTTTTTTTTTTTTTTTTTTTTTTTTTTTTTT
>OMKZ01000641.1:81770-93257 GCA_900302535.1 Neoniphon sammara
TTTATTGCTGTTTACAGTAAATTTAGTCTATTATATGGCTATTTAAAACATATGGCCAGTTGAGGTTCTACATGGCCGTAATTTTGGAATATTAACATTCGGCCATTAAAAAAAAAAAAAAAAAAAAAAAAAAAAAAAAAAAAAAAAACTATAACCATGTGGGAGTTAGTGATACAACATATCTAGCCCTGTAAAAAAAAAATTAAATAATTAATTAGATAATAAGCATTTTTCAAGGGCAAGAGCCAGTATTAAGCAATTTTAAGAGTAAGTCTGTTCAGTTTTCAGAGTGCAGTTATACCTTCTTCCAGCAGAGGGAAGTAAAAGTATACTGAAAACATTGCTTTCTATTTCAGGCTTGTTGCCCATGAGCAGTGGATAAAATATTACACAAAGTGAACAAAGCTGTATGCTAATTTAATATGAATTATCAAACTCATATCAATTTGCATTGTGTAAGAAGTGATGGATATTTTGTTCCAAGTCACATTTTATGTAATTTTAGTTTGGCAACATTTTCATGGAGGCATCTGTACAGGCAGCAAGAAATATTGAATAATGACCATACTTTTTGTTTGTTTTATTTTACCAATTGTACAACATATTCTTGCTGTGGAATTCAAAAACAAAATATTACATCTCTTTTTTTTTGGTAACAACAGGGGTTAGAGGAATATTGTCTGCTTTTTTTTCCATGGATGTGTTACAAATGTGTTAACAAGGTGGTTGTGGAGGTGGATACAAACACATACACACACACACAAACCCTTTCCAATGAGCAGAGATTTCATTATTTGGCATTGTATTGTGGGTTGGTAAAAAGAGCCATTTACCGAAGTGCTCACCTTTCATTATCCTGTCCTCTTTACTTGACAGTCAAGATAAATGGGAAGCATCCAGAAAGGACATGAACTCAAAGATGCATTTCTGCTTGTCAGCCTGTGCCGATTGCTCTAGCAACCTCTATTTACTTTGATGTCCAGAAAATCTTATGCCTCTATTAGAAATACAATGCTGCGTGATTGTGGGTTGTCAGGTAGGCAGCATCTTGTGTGTGCAAGCTGTTGTGCTAATGGGTCCACGCTCCGAGGTGGGTGTCAGAGATCAACTAACATTGTTTTTCTCCCAGCCTGAAATATGTTTATGTACAACACTGAGGAATGCCTATGACAGACAAACTTAACCCACTCTGGAAGCATATGCTGAAACCTGCGGCTAGTTTCACAACAGCCCAACGACTTGTCAGCACCGTTACAGTGGGTCATAACCACTGCGCCAGTCTATTTTGAATCATATGGCACATTTCAATGGAATGAGCGGTGAAAAGGTTCACTTGATTGCCTCTGTCAGCTATATTAGACTACAAATCTGCAGCGATTACTCCACCAAGGATAACAGGATTGCGCTGAATAGATGAAAACATCTCCTGCCTTGCTTAGATTATTAAATATTCCAGCGATACGTTGTTTGGGACATGTCATCATCGTATTTGCTGTGAGATGGTGATTAAAGAAGATGTGCTTATGAACTACCGGCTGTAGCTGCAGAAAATGAATGCCTGTCTCTGTTGCAGATGCCAGCCCTCTCAAGTCATTCAAAGGCAAAGTCTAATTAAGACAACCTTCTCCCGGCTCAAAAGTGCTCTCCGGTAGAGGTGTTAGTCTTTCTGCTCTGCACTTGATTGTGTTGTTCATCTCACAGACCTTTCCTCCTTCATCTGTATGCAGTGGAGTCCAGTCTCTCTCTTTCCCTCTCTCTCCCTCTAGTGTCATCCAGGCACTGAAATTTTACCAGCTACCTCGCCTATGACTGATATTTCTCAGTCCATGCTTTTGCAAAACTTCAGTATTATTATTATTAACTTTTTTTTTTTTTTGTCCTTGTTGTGCAGAATGTGAGCATGGATTAATGGAGATGATAGAGGAGGCAACAGCTGAACTGACTAGACTGCTTCTTTCATTGTTTGGCTTCAGTGAGATTCCCCTTCCTCTGAATAACAACCAAACTCAAACATGGGGAAAAAAAATCAATACGTAATACACACTCAGTATCAAACTGATTGGAGACTATTTGGGCACATTTAAATTGATTCTGTACTCCGGTTCAATTATTGTTTTGGATTTGTCCAGGTTCAAAGCAGGAGGATGCATGAATTTGAACATGAGTCATTCTGCACTGGGGCTTAGCAGTTGTTGGATCATCAAGGTTTAATAGCCCCCAATTCTCTACAGGCAGTCTCGAACACTTAATCAACAAAAGTCCTAGACACAGGCTCTTGTCCTGATAGTAATTACCCAACCCCAACTGTGTCTGCTTAAGACTAGTATCATCTGCCACTCATGGCAGTCACAATTTAGCAAGTATTGATTTTTTTCAAACAGGCAGGGAACAGTTAGAGAGCTCTATATAACCAAACTACCCTCATGGTTATCACAGTGGGATTGATTTTTAGGGAGACGTGGTTAGCTCCTCTTACCTCTCACAAGTCTACTTGAATATTCAGAAGGGACCTTGTCTGTGTTGATGTTATGTCTCAGGGGATTGTGTAATTCTGCTAACAGACACAAAAAAGCCCCCATGTCAGCCGTGCTGCTGAGGCTGCAGTTCACTCCTGGCATTTGCACTGACGGAGGTCTGTTCCTTCAGCTGACCTCTGTGAGTTAACTACGGCTCCATCTCCAGGATGCTGCACGACCGGTGACTGAACTCTAATTTTATGTATGCATATGGTATACCCCAGCTGTCAATTTATGCTAATGCACTTTTGAATTAGCCATGAAAAACAATTAATTTTCTGAGCAGGTTGATGAGGAGTTTTCACAAGGAGCCTAATCACATTCTTTTGTGCCAGAACACTTGCTGACTGTGTGGCTTATGAGGCGAGACATGGAGAGAATTCAAAAGGATGTCTATTCAAGATTAGAAAACAATCTCTTGCCTGCTTATTACGCAAAGATTGATCCGTTACTATGCTGAACTACAGCCCCATCATCTGTCAATAGTCATAGTAATATTAACTTAGTAATAATATTAACATTAATTCTAATTTACTCCTTTTCCAAATGAAATAATTTCATGCAACCACCCAAGTTTCAGGGCCACCAACAGCTCATTACATTCAACCCATTACATTTTTGTAACAAAGCACCAAAATTGCTTTCACTGGTCAAACCAGGTTATATGCCTTTGCTTGGAATTTATTCATGACATTACATTTCAATGGAAAGCAAGTGCCTGTGTTTTGGTTCATGATTCTACCAGTATTTTCTGAAAACCTACAGTATTAGACATTTGATTTTCCTTTACATATACTTTTGCATACATTGTGGCATCATGGCTGTTGTTAGATTTTTAAGTTAGATCGGTTTATGACATATGGATTTTTTTGACAAGATGTGGCATCAATATTTAATAACTCCACTGTATTAATATATAACAATCCTATGAATTTGTTAATGAACTTAGGTTCCAAGCTTGTTTTTGAATATTACTGATAAATGGACCACAAAAAAAATACTGAGTACAATATAGGCCAAATTGACACAGACTCAAACCAGGGCTCCAAATGCTCTGTGTGTGGGCAGGAGCACTGCTGTGGTTATAGACTGTGCTACTAAATCACATAAAATGTCTTTAACCACACTACTTCACGGCTGCCCGTCTGTGTCCTATTTTCGTGGTAACCCCTCCTGTCACCTGTCTCTCATTTCCTGTCCTTGGGGAGTCCAAGTTCCCTTTGGCTTGAAAACTGTCTTCATCTTTTTTTCATCTGCTCGACTAATTTCCAGTAGGGCAGCCAGTAAGACGGTACTGGCAGAGGCTCCAGCTCTGCAGATGTTGATGCGCCAACTGCTCCACGGTTTTGAGGCTCCTGACAGTAACTGAAATGATAGTGGTATCTGGCTACTGAAATGATAGTGGTATATCTAGCCTGTGAATTGCCTTTTCTGTATGTGTGATCTGTAATATACTTCTTGAACAGTGTTTTGTCAACCATATCAAATCACATTGGTGAGGATCTAATATAGCAGATGTCTCCTTTGAGGGTTCTCTGTCCAAAATGCAGCATGAAGGAACATAATGCCTTTTCTCTTAATGGATTTACAGAGGCTAGGTGGCAATGAAATTGCCTACTTTCTCTTGGGGTCAGGCTATAAGAGGCCACACAATGCATATAATGGTCAAACATCTGTGTGTATTCCATCAGTATTATAGGGTGTGAATTATCCAAAGTGTACCATCTGGGGTTTTGCTCTTGGACAGTTAGACCGGGGAAGATGTGTTGTGCTTTTTCCCACAGTGCATTTTTTCTCATGTTCAGTAAATATTTTTTATTACATGTTGAATATTTGATTCTGATTGGTCAGCTGGCGTTCTGTGGTTGTTTATTTCTGAATAGAAGACTGTTTAGAAGATAGTTTTGGGGCTGCGGTCCTCATCACCACATCTGATCCATTCCAAATTATTCTTCATTTGCTGTATATTGTAGGCTAATGTTCACAACATACGTGCTACTGTACCACAACAGAAATAAGCTTTTCTTCTTTAGTGTTTTTATCATTTTGACAAATGCCTCCAAATGAGGCTGCATATTATTTATTTATGCATTATAATACTGTCAATAAAGAAATTCAATTCAGTTTAATTCAGTACATATACCTAAAGAAATCCCTAGTGTCAAAAAGACATTACAACTGTTAGTTTCCTGTCCATTTACATCTACAATAAAAATATATCTTTTGTAAGGTAAAGTTGTGTATTAAGTGGGATAATCTGCTTCAAGATGGTTTCCATGAAATATAGGCTAATGGCTTACACGTTCGTCTCATCATAGACAATCATTTATTCACTAATATCAAGTTGGTAACATATCAAATCTAATAACAAAGAGGACTCAGGGGGAGGGAAGAGGTGTAACTCGGGTCAAAATAAATGAGATGTGATGTCCTAAACAGGTTAGCTGTTGCCCATAGTAGACCTCAAGTATGAAGCTAATGTTAGCTAGTCATATTGTGGGCATAATTATGTTAATTTATATAAATTCAATAATAGGTAATATTATGTGCATATCGTGCATTGTTATGAGGAGAAGCAAATACATCCCTTTCATTCATGACACAGTAGCCATGAAATATCTATTTTTTGAAAGATGTACAGAATGACAGTGTCAGTTAGACATACCACAACATTGCTGAGATCATACATATTTCAAATATGTTCATCAAACAAATAAGTCTCATGCATTTTTAATTGGTAGAAGAAAAAATGCCTAACCCAATTAAGTTTCAGCACCAGAGTCTTTTATTTAAATGTATTTCATTTTATCATAATTTTATCCACAAATGACAGAAATAGCTAGGGAGTGAACCATGTCAGTTCCTCCCTGTCTCTGCTATTAATTGAACCACTGTATATATGAAAAAGTAGAATGCATTTGCATCAGTGATTATGAATTAGGCAGAAATCCAAATCTCCCCATGCTTTTCACATTGGTTGAATTCAACTTAGAGCGAAGTTTGTAAGGTTCCTGTTTCATTGTACATTCAGACCGACTGAGCGCCCGACAGAGCCAGAGGACAACACAGCTGGTGCATCAACAGCCAGAGGGCACAGCCATTACTATGAAATTCAACTAAAACCTCACTGCACAGTTTAAGAGCCTTGAGAGAATTACTAAGCTCACTCTTTTGTCATACCTTTTATGTAGGCTAAAGTTGCTTTATGTTGCTTTATGTAGCACATTGCATCAATTAAATAACTGTCCCATTAATTTTGAGATGTTAGTATAATTACCATAAACAAACAAAGACATTCGCCAAGTAGACTGTTGACCTGCACAGGCTCGACACACAGCATTTTACAATATAGATTTAGTATGCCACCGGCTTGGATTTCGTAGGGGAAATGTGCTGTATTGCTCTCTAGCACAAAACAGCAAGAGGGCCACTGCTCTTCCTGAGCAAACAGATCTAAAGCTTTCAGAGTTTCTCACAATGACAGATGGCGGAAAAGGTCTCTGGAAAAATCACTCCCAACATGTTTATCTTCCTCAGCAAAGTGAGAGAGAAAACTGAAGACGCGAAGAGACTTTTTGAGACAAGAAACAGTGCGGTTTATGGGAAATAGGATCTCAATTTGAGAAATACATAGGTAGAGGCTATCAATCACCTAGTCAATCATGGTTTGATATGTTTAGAATAACAACAATAAGGTTCATTCCAGGCGCTTTCATTTTCTTTATCCCTTATCCCTATTCATTGGGCAAAAATAGGCTATGTATTGGGCAGAAGGCAGGGAAACACCATGGGCAGGTCGCCAGTCTATCACAAGGCTAACACAGATAGACATATAAACAGACAAACACTGGCATTATACCATATCTTCACAATTAATTTAACAATGATGTAATCATGTTCGATATCTATAAATGCTAGACTTTTACATTTACATTTTGGTGACACTGTGCACTTCAGTGGATAAAACAGGTGAAAACTATGTTTTAAAGTTACACAGACAGATCCTTAACTTATAATTAAAGGTCATCATTTCCAGGCAAGACTGTGGAAAATTTCCCTGGGTACAAACAGATTTCTTGCTGTTGTTTATTCAGATGGTTACAACAGCTGATCACTATTGCCATACAGGTTTATTATGAGAACTCTGTGGTGATGGAGTAATGCCCCCCATTTTTCAAGTCACTCACTCCATGTGTAAGTATTATTAACACCTACCTACCAGTCTAACACTTGTTCTTTAAATATAATAGAAGCTGACTGAGAACACATTCACACTTTGGCAGAAATAGCATAAAGGTTAACATATTGCATGATTTCTAAGCCACTGAGGCTGTGCTATTGCTCACAGTAGTCTCAATCTATAGCCTCAGTTACAGCCTCAGCATCAAAATACGCACTGAATGGTTCAAGAAATGGTAAAGTGATATGCACCAAGATACAAAGAACCAGTTTGTTTTTGTTTTCCCACAGAAACGGAATATAAAAGATTGAAGCTCAGTCATTCCAGTCCATTCTTATGTTATATAATGGCGACATGAAACATTGGCTTAGCCTTATCTCACTTAAGGCATTTCGCCACTCTACAGTTATGTTCAATCAAAGGGAGCCAAAGCTTTCTGTTCTCCGGTTCTGAGCATAAATCATTCTCTCTCTTATATAGGGCCTTTCTCTCCCAAAATATAGGTCTTCTTGAAGAAAAGCTCATTCAGTGAATCCTCTAATGGCAGACAATTGTCTATCTGTGACAACGTTACATTGTCAGTACATCCATTAAGGAGTGTAAGCAGTGTTGGCGGTGCCTTTTATTGACACATGTACAGCGATCTAAAACCATCTCACCTTTAGGGATGTAAACAGCGGCAAGAAGCATTGTCTTAATCTCCTGACAGTTTCATCCGCTCTGTCTCTCTGCTCATTGTATGAAAGGTCTGACACAAAGGACTCTGGGAAATAAAACCTTGTGGTGGGTGAGTTTATTGACAGCCGAAATGACACAAATTGATTTTCTGCGAGGAAACCCACTGAGAGGAAGAAAGACATAGGCCTCTTAGCAGCTTCTCATTAATTAATAAACTGTCTCAAGGGGGTGAGGAAGTGGTATTGCAACACCATGTCTGATGTACTGGCTGTAGACGGCACTGTGGGCAAGAAGCAGAGCTGCCGTCCATAGTTCAGTGATTTATATAAGACAATTGGGCAATTCTTATCGTTTATGTTTTGCCTACAGCAAGCATTACTAATTATAAAGCAACACTGAGATTTTGGGGCAGTGGTCAGGTCATTTTTAATCTTCAATATAGTGATTTATTTTATTCACATTAATGGTCCAGTAAAATCTCTGTATCCTGCAGGCCTACATGTTTTGCCGCTAAATCTAAAGGGGATCATCCCAGCTCGTAACAGACAATGGTTTCACCCCATATAACGTCTTGGAATCAACTAAGCAACAAACTGTGACTGTGATCCATAAATGGCTAAATTATTCATGCCAGTGGCTATTGCTATAATAGAACATGTGGAAACAGTTGTAATATTCATCCTACCTCTCACACAGTCAGATGATACATTTACAGTTGCACTCTGGCAAATGAATCATATAATTTGCCATCAGAGAGTGATTCCCCTCTGAGATACGATTACAATGTCTCCTAATTACACAGCCTGAATTAGCATATCAAACTTCAGCCCCTTCCCCTGAAAGTTTACCAAGTAAAGCTGCAAGCAATTATCTGTCACCATCTTGAGTTGCGAGAATTGATGGTTTGACCCCAAATGTCTGAAGAACACACTGACGCTGGTACTCCTGCAGGCAATGTCAAACAAGACAGCTGGGGCTAACCCTACCAGACACACATCACTGACTACTGTTACAGATGTGGCATTTGACAGAAATAAACTAATATTTCCTTTCAGCGACAGCTCTCTCTATTCCAGCACGTTCTGTAATTGCTGCAAGACAATGTTGAATTTATTCTTGCTGCCTCCAAGATGTCAGCTTTTCAGGAACAAAGAAAAACAGCTTTGTTTTTAGCCTGATGAAAATGATTTTTTCAGTTGTTCCCATGGGTTCTGTAAGGCTTCCATAAGCTGAAAAGGTCGTAAAAGTTTTTCAACCCGTACAGGACAGAGTAATCTTTCAATTGAAGTGATAATGTAAAAAAAAAAATCCAAATCCAAAATTGGAGTTGCAAGGTTTTTACCCGACAGCCGCGTTGTGCTAGACTGAAAAAACATTATGCAACACATCATGCAACCATGACTTTTGCATGTGCTTTGACACAGATGAGATGTATGCAAAGCAATGTGAGAATTGGCGTCTCTGCTCATGTAATCCAAAAAGTGCTCAAAGGGTGTGAGGCCAGACCTACTGTTCTTAGACAGTTTTGACAAGGAACTTGGCGATGCTGTCAGGTTGAATTCTGAAAGGACTTTAGTGACTGGTCTAGCAGAGAGGCAGGCATCACAGTGCATTGGGCCAGACACTGTGAAGGCTGCTGTGAAGTTCATACCGGCCTGCTCCTGTACTAGGACAAAGCTCCACTCACTCAAATATAACATGCTGCTATATTTACTCTGTGGTCTCCACGTGAGTAAATTATGCTAAAAAGTACTCAGTATTATACTTCTATGGCCAGCTATAGAATGCGTAGGATTATATGAAAAGCCTGAGGCTCCTATTGATGTATTAGTGGGTGGATTGCATTTCATGTCTAAGGCCACCTAACTGCATATATAATTGTTTGTTTCAGGGTATCCAGCCTTTTGATTAACAAAGAATTAATTTTATGAGCGAGAAAGACATTCTTGAAAAGAAGTGATGAATTCACTTCAAGTCATAACAATCAAAATGCCCTGTTCTACATCTTACCACTATTATAGTGTACATTTTGCTAGCTATCATAATAATTTCACACAAATATAGAACCTGCCTCATGGGTATATCTCTTAACCTCTCCTGAGCAGGCCCATTTGTTGTTCTGTAAATGAGCAGCCTCTGACTTAACCTCTATTATCAGAGAACCAGCAATACAGACGGTGAATTAATGTGCTGTAGCCTCAATAGCACCATCATCTTGGAAATGAAGCATGGACTGAGAAAGTACACATCAGCCAACCAACAGTTTCAAGCCACAAAATGACACTCATATCCTAGTCTCTGCAGTAATTTAGTGTACTTGGTAATGGTTTTATTTTGCACCAGTCATATTACTCTTCCAAACCTCCATCAGATACGGATCGAATCAATCCAATAAGTAATATTTTTCATGTCCCACAGCATAAAATGGCCATAATATATCTGCAGGTGTTTGATATTTGTTGGCTCATACCCCCCATTTTGGAGGAAAAACTCATACCTACTTTATGTCCTAAGATAGAGGGCAGGGCTTTGAAGGAGCACGACCGGTGAAATTTGGTTCTCAAGCCAAAAAATGATCAGTCATGTATTAATTCAGTAATTTGTATCATGATATACTGTATCATCTTCACTAGATGTTTCTACTGAATACCTGCTCTAATTAGCTTGCTTAATAAAAGTTGATAAATGTCAAAGATCACTTAGTGTCCCTAATTATATCTCCAAAACAATAGTATAGGATGAGCCCTATTGGTTATTTTGATCAACTAATTACCTTTCCACTAGCGCCACCATCAGGCCAAACTTTGCGTCTTTGAATGTGATAACTTCAGTAGTTTTTATTTGAATCTTTTCGAATTTACTTTGCAAATTCGTGACCCCTGGAGGAAGAACGCTGTTGAACTGGTGACTTCGAATACCATTTTTTCAAATGTTTCCACAACCCCATGCCCTTTCCTTCCATCACGTCAAACTCAAGTCATATCAGGGATATACTCTGCTGTTGTTCACCAACAGCAAGACTATTTCTTTCATCTTAATTTCCTTGAGTTGCAGCATTTTTTTATTCAAGTGCACAAACAAACAATGATTTCACCTTTGTATGGCACTGTAGTCAAGTCAGTATTCAGTATTCTAAACAAAATACACTAATGCACCATAATTAGCTGTATTTCTATTGAAAAATAATGAGATGAATAGCTAAAAGGAGAAGCATCCAAATATTTGTTTGTGTTCAGATAAAAGTTCCTTTCCATATCATTAGAGAACTTTTGATGATCAGACCCTATTGTCAGTGCAGAGAAGGACAAATTCATTAAAAGGAGCCGTTAAGATTTTTGTTTAGTCAATCAAATGATGCAAATACAATGCATTCTTACATAATTGTATATTTGTCAAGATAGACGAGTTTACATTTGCACTTAGATTTAAAAGGGTTTAGCCAAAGACAGAGAAATCTGTTGTAAAAGTAACAGGGCACATAAAAACAGCAAGACTTTGATCTCAGTTCCATGCTTGAATAAACATGTAGAAATCTGATTGTTTACATATTACTTTGTTGTCCAGGCCTGAATAAGTTTATGACTTTTGAATAAAACATTATCCTATTTTATTCATTTTCAATAGACATAAAGAAACACGGTCTAGGTTTTTCATCCAATTAAAATTTTGGGCCGTACATAAGCTCAGAACACAGAGGCTAACAGTGTCTCAAACTTGTCAAAGTGAATCAAGGATTCCTTAAGGTTTTCCCCCCACATCCGACTTTCTTTCATTCAAAGGGTTTTTCATTTATGTTGCAAGCGGTCTGATGTTTGAAATTGAATGTGTTCTTGATGAGGGAAGCTGGGAATTGGCTGGCTGTCAGATCAGCACTATTATCTGCCTTTAGGTTTGAGGTAAATTAGACTTGGGGTCCCTGAGGTGCCTGGACCCTTGCATACTGACGGCATAGCATTCTCAGAGCGTGTCACTTCCTTGATGGAAATTCACTTTAATCAGAGGAAGATTCATGGGGCCCTTGCACTTGTTCACATCCTTTTGATTTGTTTTTGGGGTGCAGCAAGTGGTGCATTTTTTTTTTTTTTTTTTTTTTTTTTTTTTTTTTTCCTGAAC
>OMKZ01000641.1:93277-109756 GCA_900302535.1 Neoniphon sammara
GAAGTGGTGCTTTTTTTTTTTTTTTTTTTTTTTTTTTTTAATTTTTCGACTGACACTTACAAATGTTAAGGTTTATCTATTAAACTCAATTACACTTTGGACCATATGTGAATATGGTACAGGTGAGCAAAGGAGTGGAAATTAGAGGAAAGTTGTGTATCATGTGTTTTTCCATCATACCTTTGGGGAAACACACACACACACACACACTCAACATGACACAGGCTCAAGGGTGAAGGAGAAATAACTTTTGTTGATGATTGGTTGTATGTATGTAAGAGTGTACGTATTCACTGAAGTTATTATAGAAATCAAGACTAAGGTGAAAACTATATGTTAAACAATATAGCTGTGAAATTAATAGAAAAACTAGACTGTAGAAAAGGAATTTTGGGTAGGGATATTTTGGAAATTTTTATGGAGCGCTAACTATGCAACAGGATTGTGATATCCTCTTGACCAATTTGTTAGGCCCTTATGATACACTTTCTGCTCTAAGAGCAAGTGCCAGTGTTGCCTCTGCCATTTTAAATGCCAGAGTCCTGTTTGGGATTAGTTTGAGCTAAATGGTCAGAATTCAGATTGCTGTGCAGTCTGCTGCTGCATTTCATTTGTGCAGCATGAAACCACAAACTTTATCGAAATGTTATTTAAATAAGTTTTAAATAGAATTCATGGGTTATTGTTTGCATTACATACTTGTTGCAAAAAAGCTGTTATAAATTTTGGTAATTATATCTCTAAAAATACCATTCATACCAATAATACTAAACACAAACTGAAATCAATAAAACCTAAACTAAAGAAGAATAAGAAGAAGAATAAGTGGAACAACACTGAAAACCAAAACAAAGCTAAACCGAAACTGAAATGAAAATTGAAATTAATGAAAAATCCCAAACTATAATAACTGTGTGCACCCTAGTACTTTTATTAGTTTATAGCTAATAAACAAAAGTAAAGTGTATTTTTCTACTGGGGGTAATTACAAAGCCAGCAAGAGGACCATTGTGCAGTGTGTGTAGTCAGCGTTGGCACACTATGCTGGGAAATGGCTGCAATTGATACAGCTACAACAACTTTTTCTAGCTAATATAGTGGGAACAACACAACACTCTGAAATTTAAATAAATCCAAGGTGTTCCTTAGAACTTTGTCATTGAATGGCTTCTGCTTTGAAACCGACATTTTGATGGCGTTAGCTTTGAGAGGTAAAGCAGTACAGTGGGGTGCAGTACCTGGGGCACAGCAGCACATACAAAATTCTCTTGCTGATGCATCTGTGAAACATACACTCAAGTTTTCAGAAGAGGCCTTTGTTGAAGCGCAGAAAGGCAGACAGTGATATTTTTTCTGGCATTTTGTGCAAAGGAAAGGGAGAGGCTGTCGTCTGAGACATTACTGTGAGAGTGTCTCCTGTGAGAGGACTCTGAAAATGTAAATATATCCCAGGAACTGAATTTTAATCTGGTACTGACTATCATGCTGTTATTTGACTGGAAAAAATGCATGATGACATTATTAATGTAAGAATTTGTGGGACAGTTTTTGTTTTCATACAAATTTGATACAACGTCAAGCATCAGCGTGATTCAACAATGCTGAAAAAAAAAAACATCTGGCTTACTGGCTGAAAAGGCACTTCATGAGCTGCAGTGAACAATTTCAATAGAACATGCATATTGTATCCATAATGTTCCCAAAATTTTAATCTATGATTTAAAAATACATCTGGATGAAAACCTATGAGGGATAATTTTGATGATGTTTTTGTGATGTGTTTCAGCATGTGTGTCCTCATTAAGACCTGCAGGATTGAAACATTAATGTTTTTACAATGTGCTTTTGAATCATGGATTAAAATTTTTTTGAGCATTTTGTTTAGAGTATGCACACCTACTGAGTTGCAGCTGTGACATGTTTTGTTCAGGTCACCTTGAATCACATTAACAAAAAAAAAGGAAAAAAAAAATTACATGAACAATTTTGTTTCATGTTAAATGGTCACAATTTTGTCCAAAAATTCAAAAATGCACTCCAGTTTTGCCAGTTTTTCTTCGCAGGCCAAAGAATGATCTGAACATCACACAAAAATGACAGGAATGACAGGTCTCTTCAGCTGACCATCACATGTAGTGTTCATTCTGTTTTAACCAGCTGGCTTCAGAAAGGAGCGCTGGATTCAGGAGGTGAACAGCCTCAAAACAGAAAGTTTGATTCAAGATCCAAGATCTGCCCTTTGCTCCACCATCTGTTAAAGGTAACTGTCTAATGCCCACAACAGAGGAAAATAACACCTGTAACAGAATGTTTTAGCGCTCACATTTTTGTAGGCCAAATCAGAAATTCTTTCAAACATGGGTTCCCGTGGCAGATATGCAATAGATTTTTTTCTATTGAGTTTTTCAAAAATAAGAGCCGCTGCTGCTGCTGCTGCAAAAAGGCTTATGCTACTTTATGTTGTGTTCAACACAATAATCCCCACAGACCAACACACTTTTTCAGTTTGTGAACCACACAAGCAGTTATTACAGGCAGAGGGCTCATGTTAGGTTTAAACGAGCAGTCAGTCAGTATCGTTCCACCGACGTCACGTTACCACAAGCCCCAACTGCACATTTGCGGCAGTTGCTAGTAGTAAGTTGCTAGCTAGCAGTCAAATGCTAAAAAAATCATCAGTGTGCAGGAGAAAAGTTTATTAGAAGCATGAACAAACACAAGATACAGCAGAGCACACGGAGAAGAGAGCAAGAATGTGAGGTAACATGTTCGACGTAATGATGTGTAATTATTCCTATAGTGTGAGTATAGCAACTTGTTAGCAAATTACTTTTTTAAAGCACAAAACAGCTTAAATTTTTGCAGTTTAGATGTTAACAGGTATAATTTATGCCATAAAACAAAATGTCAAACTCTTTTAGGCTTATGTTGACCATGGACCTTGCTGTCTGCATAAATGAAAAACTCCACTGTAGAAAAGCATTGGAAATCTGGGCAGGGAAGCCGGGCTCAAAAATGCTAACTCACTCTAGGCAGACTTTGATAGTTTTGTGCTGTAGTGTAATATATGCAGCTGCCATTAAGTGCATTGCAGTGATTTCTGTTTCCGAATCACACAGACACTGCGCACACACACACACACACACACACACAAATATTAACGTGCGCACATGCCAGCATTTCCCTGCTCTATCCGTTTTGCATTTTTTTAAAGGCAATGGTGTGCTCACAACACAAAAGAAACATGAGCTATCAGTGTGTTACTAACTTAGACATTTTGGTAACAGTGCTGTTTGGATCTCAGCAGTCTCTCTCTGTACCATCCATCTTGCCTTATCAGTGTTCGTAAGCCATCAGGTGTGTGGTGTCTTACAGATTCCCTCTGGTAATTTGACTTGCAATATATTTTCAGAACATCTTCCAGGCTCCCAGAATAGTCCAAGTCATTATGGTGTCTGGCAGATACAGAGCTAGCGAAGGATTAAGCCAGAGAGGAGCCAAGGAGTGTCAGGATTTGGTTTGTTTGTCCCAGCTGTGTTGTTTACAACCCCCAGTGCCAGTCTGCTCAGCCCAGCACAACAGAGAGCAGACAGCAGAGAAGAGTTGGACACCAGCAGCTTTGTGAAGCCTATCTCCCCTCGCACTCATCAGCACGCTCTGTGTGCCCACCATTGGAGAGTGATTGACCACTAGCCTTAGATTGGAATTGATTGCATAAGGGCTATAACAATGAAAAGCTGTTGGTATTCTGGCAACAGAAGGGAATGGTGTCACACTGTGGGATACTGCTGTCAGTAGAACAACTGGGTGCTATATTAACGTATTGTCTTCTAGTCAGATTCTTAGGATGAGAGTAGGCCTTTGATTTGAGTGATACTGTGGTTCTAATTGGGTTGTATTGATCCATCCTGCTCCCGCTCATGACTGAACAGTCATGATGAATGTCAGTCTGCCGGTCTGAATGAAAAACTGGAGGAACCAGATGAATGTTGCCTCGAGCTCAAGCGGGGTGTCTTGGTGATGTGTGGAGCCAGGTCCAGCGCATTTAAGAAAGTATGAAAACTTAAGCGAGCCATCAGAAGAAAGCCATCATAATCAGTCAAGTCTGAAACTTTTGGATTATGGTGGTGGGGAGCAGATTTTAAATCAATCCCGGGTCCAATATTTTGTTGATTCCCTCCTAACACCCTGATGAGAAAAAATATCACCACAATGTTTATTTCAAAGTTTTTTCCCATTACCAGTGGATGATAAAACTAAAGATACCACCCAGCACAAATTCCAAGATAGCCACATTTTCAAAAAAAAAAAAAAAAAAAAAAAAGTGCATCATGTTATTAACCAAGTGAAAAATGTCTACTTTAGGATACTTCAATAAGAAATGTAAGTTTGAGTATCATATTGATAGGTATATATTTTTATTCAATTTACCATTATGCTATTTCAGCATACTTTTGTAAAGTATAGTAAAATTTACTATACTATTTCAGTGACATAAAATACACTAAAATGTTTCATTGTTTTCATAAAATGCATCCATGAGCTTCGGCACTGAAACAAACTTTATTTCACTAAGGTGACACTTTAATTGAACATCACAATATTTCCTGATCAACAAAAGCAATTAAACAGTCTAACAGGCTAAATTTACTACATTTTGTAATGATTATCAGTAAATGTCTTGTCCTCATGTAACATTTAAATGAAGGAATTAGCTGTACTGTGGAACTCTTGGCAAGGTCAAGGAATAAAGACCATTTCCCAATGCTAAATATTTAATACTAATACGCTCACATAATAACTGAGCTTCTCTGTTGTTTTACTTCTAACATTCAATCAGTATTGAACATGTCATATCCTTCCTAACAGCAATATGAAATAACATGTATGAAAACAACATATACGAAACTAGGCTATTTAGTTTTGTTTGAGTGGATTTCTCCTTTAACAGAGAGGCGGGGTGGGGGTGGGGGCTAAGCTTATCTCTTTGTGAGAGTAAATTACAGGATTTTGAATATGCTCTTCAGAATGTAAAACACTTACTGTAGAAACCAATACAAATAGATGAAGGATGAGTGTGAAGGAGAAAAGAAGGATAAAGCTAATCTTGCCCTAAAGCCTATTGATTTTACAAAACGCTATGTTTATTATACTGACATTTGTGTATGATTATAGCATTACACCATCATCGTTTTTAGAAATGTTGTGTGGCATTTATTTTAGTTGCTCTGAGCAATTGACATTATGCAATTAGTCAGCCCGGTGCATGTCTTTGTAAATTCAGCTGACATTTAGAACAAGTGCCGCCGCAGTATACAAATCCATGGCATGTTGAGGATCATTTATGAAAGTTTCGTATCATCCATACCATTGACGCAGGCACACAGGCTGCTTCAGCTAAGACTATCTGCCACTGATTCATTATGCTGCGTTAGATGCCCTGGGAGGAGGGAAGGGGCAAAGCTTGAAGGATTGCACAGCATATTAAATCTGTCTTGCTGAACATCAGTAGAATGGAAAAATCCCATGAAGATCTAAACACAGATAAAAAAAAAAATAACAAGTCGCTGGTTGAAAGCTGATGCCTTTTAACTCATATGCAAAGCTGAGAAATGGAAGGTAGTGTAAATTACTGGGATGGAACAGAGAGGTAAGACAGCAGGTCAACACAATGTCGCTTACTGTATGAATGGGTGTTTTTGATGCTGTCGTGTTGTTGTTATGTTGCCTCCGATGTCTTACAACAACACCTGCCCATGACCCTCTGCAGTGTCTGGATGATTCATAAGGTGCTTTGAAATACTGCAGCAGTGCCAGCGAAACACTTGCATAGATGCACTGGCAAACTACTAACTCAGAATCTTCTCTGTAATAATAATTATAGGGAATCAATTTATTTACTCATCATTAAATTTAATTAAAATTACATTGGGATAATATGGTCACTCAAGTATATTGATGAGGCCTTGGTTTAAATTGATTTCCTTTGTCCCTGGAAAGAATGAATAAAGATGAAAGTAGAACACAGAAAAAAAAAACATTCCTCAGAAATCACTCTTTTGATATCAGCAAATCAGCAGCAATATTATGGAAAACTCATAATAATGGCCGGCTAAGACTTTGCACTTGAAACAAACTGTAGTCTTTAAATGCCACCATCATAACAGACTAGACTGGGGTAGCCAAGGCCAACAGAGAGGACATAAATCATTGAAATGGTCAGGTCTAATGACAGCGCACTTATCTTTATGTGCTAATCTACCCAGTTTTATTGCTTTATGCCCTGGCTGTTTGCTGGTGTTCGCAGGCTCTGTCAGGTGGAATTCCTTGCTCAGGGTGGTCCACATTCAGATTAGTCTGCAATCTAATGTTAAGAGAATGCTAATTAGGTCTCTAAGTCGACAGGCCCCAGGGAGGAAAGAGTTTGGGCTTTGCTTTGTGCAAGATCAGGCAGGATAACGATTTAAAGCCTTGAAAGTTGTAAAAGATCTCAATTGCAAACGTTTCCTCTTCCCTTTTGAGATCTTAGAGAACTCATTTTCGTTGTCATGATGCCACCACCTGAATAGAATTGCGCTGTAGTCAAACAGAATCAAGCACAGACAAGTTTGTCAAGGAGAAAATTAGTTTTGTTGTTTGCTGTATTTGCATTCTGTAACCCTTGATCATTTTTCATTATATAATGGATTCATTTCTCATAGTCAGCCTAAGAAATACCCCACAGACATGTTTGTTTCTAATACAAGGAACAATTGTTGAAGTGATGAAGACTGAGCAATGAAAATATATTCAGAGTCTTCCCTTGCCTCGGGCTTGTGGAGAATGTGTGGGACCTTTCTGACCACACTTTTCAGCTGCTTTATTGGAGAACCACTGCAGGAGAGAAGAGCTGAAGTTGTCAGAAACAGAAAATAACAAATCACACAAACCTTGAATTTGACACTTATTTAAATATATTGTATCATCATCAGGTATCACAAGTCAAAGCAATTTGCACTGCTATTGGCAGTTCACAAGTATTGTTTTTTTAACATATTGTATTTCATTTTTCTGCTCACCAGCCAAGTACATATTTTACTTCAAACATATTTAATCCACAGTATGCATTAGTATAAAGAAAAAAAGTACAAGGTCTTGGGCAACAGAAAGATCTAGGTGTATGGATCTGCATTAATACATTATTATTTCATTATTATTGTTATTATTATAGATTTACTGAATTTATTAAACTTAGATGTCAGACTTCTCTTTGTTTAAGACTAGAAGAGGTCAAGAATGAAAATAAGATGACCTCAGAAACCTTGTAACCAAGATGGCATGCATTTTTCTCTTTCATTTGCATACACTATCCAACAAAATCAAGCTAAAGCAAAAGGCCAATCATCTCTGAAAATGCATTAAATATGGAAGACTAAAACAACGTGTTATATGATGCCACCACGCTGAGCAGTGAGCGCTTCACTCTTTGGGTGATGGGCAGTGCTGGCTCTCTGCCAAACGTATCTCTTGGAATTAAGAACAAAAGTTCTACCTTGGTTTTATCAGAACATAACACATTTTCCCACATCGTTTTAGGAGACCAACTGTGTCTTCTTGCATAATCAGGAAGGGACTGAATGACAAGTGGCTTCTGTCTTGCCACCCTACAGTATCTCACAGCCCAGAAATGCAGAGAATTCTCAAAATGGTTGTTATATGTATAAAGTGACGACACTCTACCATACAGCGGTGCAGTCACTTTAGTCAAGCTTGTCAACTTTATTTGCATAGTGCATTTCATACACAGAACATCACCACGTGGTTTACTCTAAAATAGCAAAAGAATTTACAAAAAAACAAAAACATTTTTTTATATTATAAATAGGTAAGGGCCTGGTGCTGTCATAATTCCTCCACTTTACTGATTATACTTTTCACTTGGTTCCAGGGTAAAATTAAAAGTAAGATATCAAACACCATGCTAGTGCATAATGTTAGTGCATTATACCCATGTTTCGATCTACACACTAACATATAATAAACAAACCCTTATTAAAATCCTGGTTTTGACTGGTTTAATTAGAATCCCTTCACTTGATTTCAGGTGAAGGCAAATTAGCTTTGTGCATGTTTTGGAATGAGATTAGTTCATTCTAAACACAATTACAAATCTCAAATTAAAAGGGCTGTGCACACCAATACAGACAAGGTGTTTAGTTTTCCAGTTTTACAAGTCTGTTGAAGGTAAAACTCACTTCAGCATGAACTGAACTGAATAATATATCATGGTTTACTGTCACAGCACATCTCATATCTTTATCTTTTTTATAAGATACCTGTCATACCTGTTACCAAATTTTCAGTTACCATCAACTGAGTAACATTTAATCCTTTACTCTTGAGGATAAACTGGAAGTTATAATCCCATGTGACTTTATAGTGTCTCATGCTTATACTTAAAGCCCTGCCAGCAAAGTATTAATCACCTGACCAGCAATAAATGTATCTGTCCAGTAGATGGCGCTAGTACCACATCAAATAGCATTGCAGTTGGAAATTTGTATAGCTAGCTAACAATATTCCAAGGAACTAACTCTGAGCTTAAGATCTTTAAAAAAAACTTGCTTACTGACTTCTATATGTTGTTTTGTCCAAAATCTCTGGTGAGTTTTCGTCAAGTAAAAATTAGCTAGCTATATTATGCAGACCTGAACAATGGAACCTGAATGGCTCTGAGGGTGTTGGGTTGTAGTGGTTACATGTCTCCTCAGTGTTGCATGGATTTCAAGGACAGTACCTTGAAAGGATTGGATTGGCAAAAAAGGGTGGTGGTCCCCCATTTTCCAAAAATTGTTGAGAAATCACACTGCTCAGCCTCCCTGGGAAGGTGCTGAGGTGCTGCAAGGTGCTCTGTTCAATCTGGTTGAACCTTCAATTCAGGAGGAATGTTGCAGATTCCGGCATGGTTGCAGATCAGCGGACCAGCTTTTTACCGTGTTATAGATAACCAAAGGGTCACAGGAATGTGTTAATGCGATCTACATGTAGTTTGTGTATTTGGAAAACAAAGCTATTACCTGGCGTATCCTGTGGTAGGTGAAAGAGGATTTATCGGGTGTCAGGGTTGGTGCTGCAAGCAGCTATGCTCGAAGTGAGGGTAGTGTTCACATTCTTGGTATTAAGTTTGTTCAAGGTAGGCATCAGGCTCTGACAAGGATGTACTTTTCCCCCGTTCCCATTTGTGGTATTCATGGACAGGATATCAAAATGCAGTTGAGGTCTGGAAAATGTCCAATTTAGTGACATCAGGCTAGCATCTCTATTGTTTGCAGATGATGATGTTCTCATCAATGGTACATTTGAGCCATGACGTGAAGCATCTACCTTCCTCTATTGTGTTTTTGGGATGTTCAGATCTAGTTATTTAGTCTCCGATATAATCTGTGATATCAGATTTCAAGCGTCTGGCAACACGGAGTGCCAATCCAATATTTTGACATGTTTATTTTTCAACACTACACTCCATCAAGTAAAGCTCAAGTCAATCTAGAGTGCAGTCAAACTCAGCAGTGACATGTGGCAGACGCCAAAACCCCAAATAATTGTAGTGAAATGAATGGACAAGTGTTAACATACCTCACAGTACATGACTGGAGTGCAGACTCTGAGTCACCCCAAATGCTTCGTTAAATGGCTAAAAGACACATCACCATTAGGAAGGATTGCTCATCTTGTGCAATAAAGTAAGGATGATCTTGGAACAGGGTTCACCTTAGTAGACGTTCACTGACCAAGAACAGACTGCTAGTACAGTTTTTTGGGGCAAAGTTGTCATTATTATGCTTGGTTGTCATGCACTTCTCCAACAGTACTATCCAGCAAACACTGTGATTGGCTGTCAGATGACGAGTCTTGGTTTAGATCAGATGTATTGTAGCAAATGGCTTGTTATTGGCTGGTTGAGAGGTGAGTGAATTAGTCACACTAAAGTTTCTGAGACACTAAAGTTTAGTGTTTTTAAGCAAACAATTTTAGTGGCTGTCAATTTACCAGCCAGACCCCAGAAAAACAGACACAGAGAGATGACTGAGCCTACTTGCAAAAAGCATTGCTGTCTGAACACAGTTTTTCTCCCTTTTGCTGGTCTTCAGTTAATTTATCTTCAGCCGCTGAGGCTATGTGAAGAGACTGGCTAATTGTTGCTTCACCTCAGCTGGCCGCCATGGGCTCTCTGCAGGGAGAGAAGCCAAAGGCAAGGCCAAAAATGACTTCGTAGCACCACTGGTATTGACAGGATTGTCTGTCTAACTGTTTTGTCTGTCTCCAGCTCATGGTAAGTTTGTTGCAGTGAGAAACATTAGTTTATGTCTTTACTCAGGTTTGCTATCTATAAGTTAAAGTGTAATCAGCACCGTATCACTCTAAAGTCAGCACCCGTCTTCGTCCAATATTTCTGATACTGACAATCAGAAGATCCTATTAAAATGCATTCTACATACTGTGTTCTTGTTCAGATGTACATCACATACAAATCTTGCATATAAGTGGTTTAAAAGATGTAAACACAGCCATCAACCAGCCTACTGATGGCTCCACACTCCATGTTTATGAGTGAGCCACGTTCACTGCAAGATTACAATTTCTGTTACATTTCAGATGAATGACTTTGGAATTGCTTTTTCTGAAAGTTGCTTAAAAATAGTAGCAGTTGCAAGTTGCATTTGTTGGCCTTGCCCTTCTAATACAAAGGGTAAAAAAAAACAAAAAAAACAGTGAAACCATCTCAGATGGAATCCAACTTGTCAATCTTCCCCACCTGCGGCCCGGCACTGCTGCCTGCACAAACTGTAGCACCTGTGTGCAGATCAGCTTCTCACTAACCGCTTGAAGAAACCAGGAGGCAGCTTTCCTGTGGGGTTTTATCCCTGGCTTTAATAAGGGGTGCCAGACTTCACTGGCATAAGGTAAAATTGATTTTGTAGGAGATTCACAGATTTTCCAGTCATTACTTATCTTTTATCTCTTCAATATCATCGTCCTATCTGTTCTGGGTGTGCACAGCAGCCAAATCGGTATGTATGGGTAGCCTATTTATTTATGGATTATGCCAGGGGCATTCAACCATGTGCCGTGGAGGGCTGAGTGAATGTAGGTTTTAGTTCCAACCAAAGGCTACAGCAGGTGAGTTCACTGATTAGTTTCTCCTCTATCATTGAATGTGTGGTACTCTGTGAAGTCATCCAGTGCACTCTTTATTTAGGATAAAAATCGGCACACCCTCAGCTCTCCATAGCACACAATTGAATACGCCATCTGTGGTACATACACAGACTAGCTGCAGCTATAACTGTGTTGGTTGCCCACTTTGCCTGCCCTGCAGATGTGTCCTTTTTGGGCCATCCTGGTGGCCACCTTATGGCTCCCTAATAATGTGTGCATTTATTTTCATTCATTACTTTTTTTTATTAGCACAATTTATACAATAAAATTGAATAAACCGAGAAAAAAATTCACAAACAAAAGAGAATGTGCATGGAAGGCCAAAGAAACCCCAAGGGGCTTATCATGTGGCTCCTTTATATGATCAGAATATATGCAATTTAAAACAAATTGTGAATCGTCCTATTTTTGAGCTCACCATTTATAGTGTGTTACACTAAACAGTTTAACTTGGCCATACACTGCAAAGGTCACTACTGAATTCAATGTGGCAAGCATAAGGATAAGCATCACTTTTTTATACTTTTTTCACTGTAATTGATTTTAAAAAAAAAATTCAGTGTGACCTATAATTTTAGCAGCCTGGTTGTTGTTTTCTTGTGACCCACAATCTGTGAAGTGAGTTTGTAACAATTCAGAGTATCATTCAGAGTAAATTCAGCCAGTCAATCTGTATTGAAGCTGCTGTAAGAAATACAACAAATCACTCTGACTTCAGCCTCCATCATTATGAAATGCTTTCATTCACATTTGCTAATAAAGACCTAAGGACAACAGAATACTATCAATTACAACCTTTCTTAGGGTTGAATAAACAGAATAGAATAAATGCTAAAGTAACTCTATAGGCAGAATTTTTCACTTTACAGAAGAAATCATGGCTTACAAAGTCAAATCGAATTGAAACATTCCAAAACAGAACATTTTTTCTTAAATTGAATTGCCAACTAGTTATTTCAGTTGAATCATTAAGCCAAAATTCACACCCCTAGAAAGCCTTCCTTCGCATGACAGTTTCTTCAAGTGCCCCATAACATTCACAGTAATGTAATTTTCTTGGCTGCTGCTTTGCTTTCTATTTAACATTCCATACAGTAATTACCAATTGTAAAAATGGATCAGATGTCGATTGAACAGCCTGTAGTTGATACAAAGACCTTAAAACGCGCCCAGATTGGTTACTCAATATTGGATCAGTGCATCCCTAGTTTCAGGTCAGGGCATAGGGGTCAGGGGTGTCAGGCTCATTTATTTCCATCTTTCAAGAACATACATAGAGCTGTTGGTATAAAGGAAGACCGCACACTCTATTTTAACAAAGTTTTTTCCTGAGGTTAAGTTGATATGACAGGTATAAGTGAAATTGTTCTTTTCCTCACCAAATAAATAAATAAATAAATAACACTTCCCCATATGCAAGGGCGTAGGTTTGGTTTCACGATTGATAGGGACACACCTGCCACACCTGATTCTCCCTCAACCTGCTCTACAGCATCTTTAGGCCAACTTGATTTCTCCTTTGTGTAATAAAATCATGCATTGAAGAATAAAATTTAAAACATATAGTTAAACTGGGGGTCCTATTTATTTTTGAGGGAAATTTTAAATATTGAGTGAATAGGATCTTATGAAACAACTTGTTCTGATGTAAGCACCTCCTCACACCCAGAAAACATGAATAAAATAAACTTATGATGAAAAGTGTTGACTTTCAAAGGTTATATTTGCTGAACATCATAAGACTAACTTCAATGCTGATGGTTTCCTATAATTCCACACTATAATTCATAATTAGGATGTCACCTGAAGCTGATGCACCTGTATCCTAAGAGCTTGCTCTGTTTCTCTAGCCTGCTGCTGTTTCCTGCATACAAAATTCATTAATAATAGCACCTTCACGGGATTTCTAGACTGAAATTCAACACATAATTTGATATCCACCTGTTTTATGTTTACTACTGCTAGCAACCTGACTACTAGCCAACATGTGACAGAAACCAGATTTAGTTTGCTATTTGATACTAGCGAACATGATTAACTAACATTAGTTGACATTATTTTCCAGTAAAAAGAGATGTTAGGTAGCTAGCAAGTTTTCACTTTCAGTCAACATGGCTAACTGTTTCTGACTAGTTGGATTGATCACTTACGGATGGTAACAAAAAACAAACAAACAAACAAAAAAAAGCTGCTTATCCCCTCTCTTGATGATGACAGGCCTGACTACAAAATAGAAAACGAGTCGGCATGGACACAATTACGCGTGTGTTAAGCAGTGCAGATCAAAGAGAAAAAGGAAAGACAAAAATATTTACCTGTGCTTGCCGACTGACAGCCCTAAAAACTCATCGTTGCGTTGTCAGCACGTCACCTGCCCTCTCGTTTCGTCTGTGCCTGCATGCAGCGACATTTACACTTGACCTTTAGGCTTCAGATAGCCCCTCCCTTTCAACCAATCAGATGCTAGAATACGTAAATGGGTCGTCTTGGAGACGTAGCCTAAGGTAGCAGAACTGGGTCTAATATGACTTCTCTGGAAAGATGATAAGAAGGAGTTCGCTCAAATATTGGTAGGGACAATCTGACTTTCCAAAATTCTAGTAGGGACATGTCCCTACCTTCAGTATGCAAACCTGCGCCCTTGAGCATATGTTTGTGGCTCATCATCTCATTACTGTCACCATCAAACACCTTATTAAAGTTCTGGCAAAATGCTGCATGCCATATACCAGTAGGAATACTTTGCACAGTGATGGCAGCCATGTTAATCCACTGTTGATCTACCCTGGGATCAAGCTTCTCCAAAATCAATAAAGCCCTGCAAGCCTGGCACATCTCCATAGCATCCTTTACATCCTCCAGTTAATTCATTTTGATATTATGCTAGTGCTGCTATTTAATTTGAGTGTCAGGTATATAAATTAAAAAGAAAGTAAAATTAATGATTAAGACAAATATAAAAGCAGTTAACACAGCTTACATTGTTTTGTTCTGTTTTTTTTTTATCATAACACACTCTAAATGCTATCCTAGATAAGATGATGAAATAATATAAATCAAAGTTTATATTAACACCAAATTAAAAATGTTCCCTAACAATCACTAAAATATCCATGTAGAGGCTTATATAATCTTATAGAGACTCTGATTTTAAATACAGTTAGTGATAGTGAGTTTAAAGTGACCATTGTATGTTTTTTTAAAAAATTTTTATTATTATTATTTTTTAAATCTCCTATGATATCCCTATAATATTCCAAAATATTCCTATGGGGAATTATAGATTTGCTGTGGTATGTTTTCCTTCATACTGAGAGGATTAATACAATTATCTTCCATTAAGCTGTAGTCCATACTATTTAGTGATAGGCTGTATCTGTTCAGTTTTTTATTTGCAGCATGTTTAATCCAACTTTTTAAGTTGTTGAAGTTTTTTACAGAACTGTATAGTATATTACACTGACATAACTTCTATGCGGATAGGGTCTTTCAAGGAGAAAAAGGTAGAAAATGAATGCTTCTTTAATTATAGGAATTATTTTCGTTCATTGTGGTGTTTTGTGATGATGATGATGATGATGATGATGATGATGATGATGATGACGACTAACTCGTTGTCACGGTTCACCCAGCCTTTTAATTACCTATAGGTGACCAGCCCACAACAGCAGCCACTGAGGATGAGTCTGGATTCCACTCCGTATTTTGTGTACCGCTTTGCCTTACCAGCGCATCTGATCTGAGCTCAGAGCGCTCCCCTCAACACAGCATTTCTACTTTAACACAGCGCCCAAGCTCGTCCTATTAGGCGATGTCGTCTGGTGAGTGAAGTTGAGTCAACACGTCGGGAAACGGATTGCCTGGATTCATGTGGCACCTCCATTCTCTCAGTCCTCTTTTCTGCGGCGTCGGGGGACTTCTAACCATTCTCCACTGCTATATAAACCCATTTCGCTTTAGGAAATGTGCTGGTAGACACTGATAGTTGTGAGAAGTGGCAACCCCTAAACGCCCGATCATTAAGTACCTGCGGATCTGCTGCAGGGGAGTTTTTTCCAGCAAGTGGGATACTGCAGAGGACCTTTAAAAAAAGGATTTTTCAAAGAAGTGAACAATGCTCAGAATAGAGACCATCATTTGCACTTTTTCTGTGCTGTCTGTTGCAACAAGAGCAGATTTTAAGGCACGGAATTGCAGCGAGGTTAGAGACGCTTGCTTTGCGAAAGGCTTCAGGTTTGCACATGTTCCCCTTCAGGAGATATCAGGTAAGGCTGGACTGAGTGCGCCCCGTCAATTAGTCTGCTCACGACCTGTCAAACCAAGCGCCATAAATAGCCCAGGGAACTAGAACGCGCTTTTGTGAAATAAATATGTCTTGTCTAAATATGTTGTTCTGAAAGAAAAAGTTGACAGTGATGATATCCCATAGCAACTTAAATAACGGTGCACAGGTCCGTAAAGCGTGAAGGCGATTTGAAATGCTGCCTGAGTGCTGCAGGTGTCTTGGTGATTTCAGATAAAACACGTCAGGCTAAACGGTTCAACCTGCAGCACTTCAACCACCTGTCACCCACAAAGTTGGCGTGAGTCTAACAATTGACTCAAGTTTTATAGCTCACACACGGGATAGACCCAATTGTCAGCATAATTGACATGGCCGAATAGTAACCAGCTGCTGGAGCGCTGCATGCGTCTAAGCTCTGAACTATGCCATAGCTTGCATTGCGTCTTTAAATCAATGGAAAGCAAAGCGGCAGGCCTGCAAAACAATAAGGAAACACTTCAGATGTAACGCCTGACCAGCAGCAACGTCGGACCTATCCGGTTATGTAAGGTCATCTGCATTAACGATTAAATAATCATACAGGATAACAGCAGCCAATCAGTCACTATCAATTTTGAATGTGATGAGGGGTTTGTCCGAGCTTTTGCTGGGTTTGTCTGCATGTGTCCAGTAGAGGTCTCCGAGTTTGCTAACCTACCAGGGATAATGAATGGTGAACTCAGCAGATAAACTCCCGTGCTGTGAAAATTAAGTGATAATGCGAGGGGAGAAATGCAGGCTTGCAGAGGTGCATCAGTAGTCCATCTGCAACCATAATTAAGGCATTCCACTGATTCCACATTATTTTAGCCATTACCTACTAGTGCAATTATCAGAACTACCTATATGTTATTAAATTAAAAGTGGCTCATGTATGTATCAGGAACTTGTGAAGGTATGAGACACAGTGCATAGAAATGGTTGTGAATAATGCATATTTTTAGGTTAGACTTCTG
>OMKZ01000642.1:0-12899 GCA_900302535.1 Neoniphon sammara
CCTCCTCCTCCTCCTCCTCCTCCTTTTTCCTTCCTCCTCCCTCCACAGCCCATAAGAGGTAAGCATCCTTGGAAAGTACTGATGTTCCCCTGCAGTGGGAAAGCCAGCGTGGATGCACCCTACCATTCATTCAGCTCCTTATCACAACATCATCTCAGCATTCCAGTGTCCTGAGCTGGAACGTGCTCGTATTCTCAGACGACGCCTCCCCTGTTTTTTTTATTGGAGACACGGGTCAAGCTGGAGCAGCAGATGTTCCCTTTTGCTCACCCAAGTAGAATGACCTGCTCCTTTAGGCGCCTCCTTCCTCTCTGCTTCCATATCAAGTGACTGCCTGCTTAAAGGACATTGTGGTCGTTTAAGGAAGCGCAGAGGAAAGTGCAAGAAGAAAGAGTGCTCAGAATAAAGTTGAGGTGGATTCCTAGAGGGGCCGGGGGAGGGAGGAGGCCCCTGAAGCCTGGACCAGAGGCCCCCTGGCTGCTGAGAACCTCCATTCAAAGCCACCTGTTGATTCAGTTCCAGATGACCCTACTGGGCCAGCTGATATCAGATGGGATGGAGAGTGGGAGGAAACGGAGAGCTGTGTTTGGGTGTAGGGTGTTGAGGAGTGTGTGCAGGTGTGCTTGTGTGTCTGAATATCAGTGTGTACTGTCATGTGTGTGTCACTGCATTTACTGCTATATTATAGTAGTAGTATAGTATAGTATGTGCTTATTTTGAGGTAATACTAAAGGATAGGATATAATAAATAGAATTATTATAGCTGATTGGTCCTATCCAACTGGTTTTAGACTGCTGCACTGCACTAAGACAGACTCCTGAATGTCATACTTGTACTGTCCAACTGTAATAATTTTAGATGTCAGTGCGGCATCTGATACTGTTACAGTACATTTCACACACTAAACTGCTCCAGCTCTCATTTCCAGCAGAACAATCCCTATGGCCCGGTATGTACTACATGATATTCGTCTCAATATACAACCTGCAGCGCCCCACAGGGCTCTATTTTGGGCTGCCCTTTGGTGATATTACACACAACCACAATGTACCATTTCATTGTTGTGCTGTCGACACCCGGTTACATCTTGCTTGAGAGCCCAGAAACCCTGACCATATTGGTAGCCTGCCTCTCAGACATTAAATATTGCATGTCCAAAAACTTTCTACAATTCAGCGAGAACAAATCCAAAATGGTTGTTCTCAGTCCAGCTGGCTCTTTGAATGTAATGTACGGTTAACTAAGGAATGTAGTCTCAAATGTTGAAGCTGCGGGAGGCAAAGCTGAAGAAAAAAAAGAGCTGCAGGTGAATTACAACACAGAGTGAAGCGAACTGAGTTGACTTCAACTGGCCAGATGCCCAAACCACAAAATTTACTTTGAAAGCAAATAGCAGAGCAATGACGTTATCAATACAGCCAAGATTCAAACCAGTTATCTCTGATTTATCTTTCCCCAACATAGGGATTACTTTCGCTGAATTCAAAAGATGGGATCTTTTAAATATTTAGACTAAGACCTATTCTTTGATTTCAGTTTAAAATCAAACCACTGCTACACTTAGCTGATCTGGAGAAGGTCATTCAAGCATCTCTTTCCTCTTGCTTAGATTATCATAATACCCTTTATCCCTGTCTCACTCATATGTCTCTCTCACGCAAGTGGATCATCCAGAATGCCGCCACAAGGAAACTGTCTGATGATAAACAAAGAGCTCATTTCAATCCAAATGTAGCAGCATTAACAACAGCGACAGCACAAGTAGTGTTAGTAACAGTTGTACTAGAGGCAGCAGGAGTGCTAGTGTTACTGGAAGTGTTGGTGTTGTGTCTTTATTTTTATCTCACAGTTCTTAGTTGTCATTAGGGCGGATCAATATGGGGAAAAAATATTGCAATTATTTTAACAGATATTGAAATTGACGACTTTGCTGTGAATAATAATTTTTGAATCATAATTTCTTAAAAAACTATTTAAATGATGATATGATTTTTGCTGTACCAAATAAACATGTTTTCTTATGTCTGGAGAACATGAATTGTAGTCCAGAGCATCTCTGTAGCTCCACAATAGTGCATTTATAATGCTATTTTGTCTCACATTTTGCCTTTATCAAAAAAGACACCTGTGATTTGGATGTTGCACTTGGCCACACTGCAATTTCCATATTTCGATTCATTGCTCAGCCCTACTGGTTGTTATTGGCTGGTCCTGGATCTCCAGAGGCCTTGTCAGCAGTGACGCCACCGCAGCAGCACCTGTCCCGCACTGCCCGGCAGTGGTTTGTGGTTTTCTGAGGTAGGCATGTCAGGCATGTCTGACTCCTATACTGCATGTACCCCTTCTCCCTTGCCTCCAAGTAACGAAGGGCTGTTGTGCCAGTGAAAGTGTTGAGACAGCTGTGTATGTACGTGCATGTAAGAGTATGTATTTGTCCTCATATGCAAATATTGACGGAAATATGCATGTGTATCTTAGGGCTTCATCTCTTGCAACATGTCTAAGAGCTGACCTTGAGATCTAGTGATACATAAAAATGTGAAACTGAAGATACAGAGATGGACCGATACATCATTTTTCCAACATTAGCCTTCGATTAAAAATGAGATATCAGCCAGTCAGTAAGTGTGGGCTCCCTTTGATGTTTAAGACACAGTTTAATTTTTTTTGTGATCAATAATTTATTGACATGCTATACCATGGACTACATATTTATTGCAGAATTGAACATTACTCCACTGTTTGTCTGTAGGAAGCACTTAAACTCAACTGAATCTGATGCAACATGTCGATCAGATTTCACACAAGTATGCATGAAAATGTCTTAGCAGGGGTAGTAGTATGGGGGGTGGGTGATTATTATTTCTAAAATAATAATCAGTATACTGGCTATCGGCAGCTTAAAGCCACAAATGTCTCTGTGTATCCTCACAACGTGCCACCACACCCAAGTATGCTGACAATGATTGAATTGACAGAAAAAGAAAAAAAAAAAACAGTTATGGCTGTAAATCAGGTGATATTGCACAGTGAGGTGAGGCAAGGCGAGGCATGTGTGTGTGTGTGTGTGTGTGTGGGCAGATACAAAATGCCAGCATGCAAGATGGTATCACTTTCCTTCCTCATTTACAGAGGAACGCTGGTGGTGTCATGCAACTGCTGTCTCTTTGCCACAAGAGGTATAACGACTTCCAGAGTCATTAACCCTTCACCATACAAAGCAGTCCTAAAATGACTTTCCAGATGGCCAATTGCTATACACACACACACATTCACTCTCACTTGCAGCACTCTTGCACTGCAGTGTTTAGACAGGCCAACTGCAGCTGTGAAATCCATAGGAACAAGTGTGGGAATGAAGGTTGTGTGTGTGCATGCTTGTATGTGTGTGTGTGCGCGCACACAGGCATGTGCATGCATGTACCTGCATGTTTTTGCATGCATGTAAGTGCGTCTCTCAAACAGATGTCTTCATGGCCATATTACAGAGTTACAGGTCAGCAATACCAAGGGAGTTGCTGTTGCTGGCGATAATGGTGAAGATCTTTTAACAAAGCAATGTGTATGACAGCTGCTTGTGGAATGGCGGCTCATATCAACGCCTGTCCATCAGGCCTGTTTCACCGAGAGCTTGTTCATGCTTGTTTGATCCTTTCAACAAACACACACAGCAAATGCTGCAGAAAGCAACTCGTCTTTCTCTTTTCCCTGCACCCATAAGGCTGACGAGGCCTGCCTGCTAATGTATGCGTGTGAATGTGAATAAAAGAGAAAATAACCCTTCAAACTGAATTTTTGAGGTGCATAGTTTTCTCTCCCTAAGCCAAGTCCACGCATGCTGCACCTGAGTGGCCCTATCCACTTCTGTGCAATTACTACATTCAAGCTGCACAAGGAAATATTTTTTTTGCAAAAATAGTAGTCTAAATCTCAAAGCGGGAGTGCAACAGAAAAAAAGTGGCCCATGATCCACAAAGGAGAAGCTGCATATTTGCCATATTTACCTAAATGAAATTTTGATGCCATATACAGTCACTTCTTCACCTACAGGGAATGATGAATCAAAACTCAGGGGTGAAATACAGTCCTCCTAAACAGCGGCGAGCAACTGGATCTGTCCAGAGAAAGCTGGACATACCAGAGTCTGATTCTTTTTCCTCTCTCTTCCCTTTGACCGACCTGGCCACATCACAGAGCAGCTGGGTTGGTCAGCATGACTGTGTTGTTTGCAGTTTACTTGTGCCACCTTTCAGGATTTGTGGTTATTGAAGTTAAACTTTTGCAGTTACCTCTTGAAGCCAGAACTTTACTGCTGACCGCATGTGAACGTGTGTCCAGCGCGGTTGTAAGCAAGCGAAATGCCCAAATGTTATGATTGTTTGGGACAGTGTTCCAGTGTGCCTAACTTGAAAGGCTCTCGAGTCTCTGACCAAGGCATAAATCTGGGTTCTATGTGAAACTAGACTTTGGTAATTGCCTAAATCCCTGGTTAAACCACAGTTTTCCATAAATCATAACATGGTTGAGGTTTGAGGGCAGCAGTTTGCGATATTCTTGTAAACAGTTTCGACTTTGTGTACTCTGTGCGATCAGCAGTGGAGGTCTAAACAAATTAATGCAGTGGCTGGGCAATGAGCTTTCCAACGAGCACACACACACACACACACATACCTATTCCCAACAATGGAAAACATCATTGCCCACTGGGGAATCTTGACTATGCTTGTTAAATGCATTCCTTTGTCTTTTGTCTGCTCCTCAATTCAACTTTCTTTTTCCCAGTTCCCACATATTCAAAGCGGCATGTTTCCTCTTGAGTGTACCTGGAGTTGAACAGGCAAGGCAAAACTCTCCCTGAACAATCAATGAATCCTTAAGAGTATCTGTCCTCATCCACTCCAGTAGGCATATACACACTCTGTTTCCAAATCATCATCCACCCTGAGTGGCTTGAGTCTAGATTTGCCACCTCAGCACCCAAGGCAAAATCTCAGTCTCTCACACTGACTGACAGATTGGGTTTTGAGTGATTAAATACAGAACAGATGAAGGATTTAAAAAAACAAAAAAGAAAATAGAAACCCACAAGCATATCTTTTATTTCCCCAGAAAAGTGAAACAACCTCAAATGCCCCTGAAGCCACATTGTGACCTGAACACCCCTCCACCAGTTCTGCTGAAGGAGGGATGGAGCAAGAAACATACAGACTCTGTACAGTCCCATAGTGATATAGACACCTACTTTGGTATCATCTTATTTGAATACGGTCAATCAGCATATTACATGCATGCCTAGCATTTCTCGGCTGCCACGTCATCGAAGGCCGTTCCAATTCATAGGATCCTTCTTATACAGCCGAGAAATGCAGCCTTCATCTGACAGTTTTTGAAGGACAGGTAAATGTATCCTTCACAGCTATATGTATCCCACAATCCTGTGCATACACCCTCTTCTTCTCACTCTGGTGTTTATTGGCGGTTGGTAAACAGCTTTAGGTGATTATCGCCACCTTCTGAATCCCATGCGTATAGGAAGAAGTGAATTTGATATAAAAGTCCTGCTGCTCCATAGGAATTTGTTATTAAATGTAAATGAAACTATTATAATATAATGTTATAACATTTCTTTTCCATCGCCACAAAATCCTTAAAAAGGACAAGGCAAAAAAGCACCTCGTCCAACGCGCAATTACGTGCATGTCCGGTCTTGGTAGACCATCTCAAAGCAGAAGCCTCCGCAGCCTTTGTAGCCTTTGCAGTGCAGTGCTACCAAGGACCCGTCCTTCCTCGGCTGCAGCCTAGGTTTTGGGAAACAGCCAAGATGTTTGATACCATTTTCACCTCTGTATGTCTATGAGTTCAGTTCCAAAAGGTAGCATTTTGTGTTAGCTTAGCATAAAGATTTGAAGTCTACAGGAGTCGGTAGCCTAGCTCCGTCAAAGTGAAAAAAATAAGCCTTACCACAACTCCGAAGCTGTCCTATTTACACAGTGTATCATGTGCATTTAAAATACATGTCTTGGAATAAAAAAAATAAAATAAATAAATTTTAAAAAATTTTAAAAATTTAAAAACGTGAGTCGTATAGATGTAGTATAGGTATAAGTATAGATGCTATAACCACTGAACACGTGTTCAACAAATAGTTCCTACTTTATAAAACTTTCATAAGTGTCTTTCACACTTTCCATTTACCTCAAAAATGTAAATCAACATTAAATTTGCATGGATCAAAAACAGAGCACAGCGGAAAGGCTTTATAACTCCTATTTATATATAACTTTTATGTGTGTCAAAAGGCATCATTGAAGTTGTATGAAGCCAAATGATGCAAATGAGAAATAAAATGTGAAAGTGTCTCTATTACATCCCAGATATCAGATTGCAACTGGGAGAGCAGGAGATGATGTCTGAAGAAGGTGTCATATTTATGGGGTTTGAGTCACCCAATTGAGGCTTACATGAAGCTTTGCCGTCCACACCTAATGTGTACTGTAGAAAAAAGAAAAGAACGATCACATCATACGGTTTCATTCACAGCTGCTATAATGTTTGCACGACACCGACCTCTGGCCTGGAGAAAACACTCTCATTTTCGTGGATGTGTATTGCAAGTTCATGTGTCTAAGTTAAGTTATATGACAACTTTTTTATAAGGCTACAAGATGAATTGGCAAAAGAAGACTGAAGCACATTAAGGGATAATTAAAAATACATTCACATATTTTGCCTTGTAAAAGTTTTCCATATTACCTGATAAACCGTGTGTGTATTTATCTACACAACCTTTGCCTCTTCTATACTTACTGGTTTTATTACTCTGGTACTAAAACAGCGCCTTATCTAGCTCATTCCAGCTCTTTCTACAGCTTCTGTGCTTAAAACAAATCTTTTGGATTAAGGCATTTATAATTAGTCTCGAGGAAATGTTTCCCAAACATTACACTGATAATTTTCCTACCCCATTTGCTTACTGTAATGTTAGCCCAATAAACAAACACCATGTATTAACTTATCATGTTAGCATGGAAATCAGCCATGTCGACTTTGTGTTCGTGGCTTTTTCATCAAGAGACTCTGCACTATGTCTCCTATTCTCATGTTGAGAGACATGCCTCATTCCTTTTGCTGCTCTGAGGCCAGAAACCACAGTATCTTCACCAGTTAAAGACAGACCAGATAAAGAATGCAATCCATTCTTGTGTGGGAAGAAGGAACTTAATGGACTACACAAACTGTTTGGTAGTTTGGCCCATTAGTAACCTCACAAATCAAGAGCTTTAGCTGTCTATCTAACTTTGCTTGCTTTCTGTGCTAACAAAACAGGATATGTTTGAAGAATCACCATTAAAAGTGTGTTATTTTTGTTTTGTTTTGTCATTATTTTGTGTCTTTTACCAATCCCCTAAATCCGGCAGGTTTTACATTTAAATGGCCATTCAGCTTTTAAGATTCTATAAGTTCTCATTTCCGCACTTTTAGGATAATTCTAATTGCCAACAATCACTTAAGGTACTGTGTTATGAGGAGTTAGCATGCACACCAGACAGGGCCAAACTTCCACAAAGTCTTCCTTTAATTCTTTAAGGTAGGGAGTGGGAAAGAGGTGGTATCATTATGTGAAACAAGAAATCAATGCAAAAAGATAGATTCAGTGTTTTCCGACCCATATCAAAATGTTGATTCCTAATCATTTACAATGGTACATAACACAACCTCACCACTAGCTTTAGTGACAAGAAACTTACCACTTACCTATGTTCACTGTATTTAGCCTCAACAGCTCTTTTTCTAACCTCAAGTTCCCTCAGGTTTTTCTCTTTTGCTGTTTGTTACCCAGTATGATTGAAGGCCTAAACAGAGGCATGGGTGTGTGCATGTGTATGTGCTTGTGTGAACAGATTTTTCCAGAGCTCTTTTAATCGCTTTGTTAGTGCATCTACATCCACTCTGATTTAAGTTCACTGAGCAGCAATGAACTGCTGATCCCATCCTTTTTTACTTATTTTTTTTTTTTTTTTAACTCAACAATGATTGGTGGTTAAGTCTCCTGGGAGATGCATGCTACAGTAAACCACCAACACTGCGCATCTATGCATAGCAATTGCTAATGGAAAGGACAAATAGGCAAGCACAAAATGACTGAATGCTCATTTGTGTTACTTATGTTTGAGGTTTCACTTTGATACCTGTAGCGAAATAATCAAAGTAATCCATTTTTACCAGTTAAACTGTAATCTTTAGTTTGTTTATTCTGTGCTCTTAGGCATCTGAGGAAAAAAATGGTACATCAGCATGGAATGTTAGGGAGATCAATGCCAAAAAGAGAAAAACAAGAAAACAAGCACATATCAGTGTCCAAAAAACCAACCTCCAAATTTTCAACATTCTTTAAATTTCATAGCTAAAATTGGGCTTTCCAAATGTAATCTTGTGGCAAAGAATTCAAGAGAGGAACTGTGCAGAAATATGAATGAGGTCTGCATTAAGAACAAGAACACATAACTCCTCCTTCACTTCATTGCTCAAAGGCAGAGTCTGTAATTTTAGAGGGCCTATGAAATCTAGAAAAGGAGGGGGAACAATGTGAATGGAAGTGTCTTGAGTTTCTCCTTAAGTCTTCCTTGTCTTGCCTTTCAATGTTGCACCCTGATCTTCTTCTTCTCACTCTGCAACTAGGGCGTCAATTAACATTCCTAGTCTTGGCCTGTCAAGGCACTATAAATTGCTTATGCTTCACCTCTTCCTCATGGTCACACTCCCTCCTTTCTTCTGTAATGACAGGAGAGAGAGAAGGGGAGTAGACCATGTGAAGATTTTGGTATGACCCTCTTGACCATCCTTTGGATATTCAGGGGCCAGCTTAGGCTGCCAGAGCTGGTGCTTCTCAGTGTCATTGTATTTTTTATCAGTGTATTTTAAATGAAAATCTTATATCTATATCCTTGACTCAGAAGTATATAAACTAAAAGTCATACAGTTGGTGTCTCCTGGCAGCAGGCCATCCATATTCAGTGACATTAATTTGACTCTAAAGAGTACTTCCAAAAATAATGGCACACTGCAGCCCTTACCACCAAACATTCCCTAACGGAATTCCAATCACCACTAACTCACCATAGGCGTCCCTCTGAGGAATCTGTAAGTTAGTGAGTTCTTGAATTTGACAGGAGCAGCCGGAAACCCTAATGTTCAGGCCAGAGTCTTAAAATTCCCCAAACCATGAGTTGTTTGCCTCTGGAATCAGGATAAAACTGCAACATTGGCAGTCTTGGTGCTCATTCTCCTGTTAGAAGTCTTGCTCCATAGCCACTTTAGTGTTACTCTTCAAGCTGAGATACAATTTTTAAATATAAATATATGATACTGGTCCATTTCCTATGGGTAGCATTTTGTGTTAGCTTAGCATAAAGACTTGAGGGCTACGGGAGTCATAAGCCTAGCTCCATCAAAGTGAAAAAATAAACCTTACAGCAACTCTGAAGCTGTCTTATTTACACAATATATTGTATATTTGAAATATACAAAATGGATTAAAAAAGGGTCATTTTAAGAGAACTTAGAAAGTAGGAACTATAGATGGTAGGAATTATAATATATGCTAAGCTAACACGAAATACTAACCATGGGAACTGAAACAGTGGACGTACAGAGGTGAAAATGGTATCGAACATCTTGTCTCAGTCTGGGTAAGTTGGAAAAAGGGAATTTTACCCAAAATGTTGGAGTATTCCTTTAAGTGCAAGATTATTTTACAGGCCTTCCTCCCTATTATTAACTAGTGATGTTAATTTGTGTTGTCATCTAATGTAAGAGAGGACCACTGTTTATTCTGGAGGGATGTGAAAGGTCTATGTGCCTACTTTAGATCCTGGATAGGCATTACAATACTACCACAATGAGATAGCGGGTCCATGTTCATTATTAGCCAAACGGGAATCTCTCCTTACCAAGCAATTCCCCACAGTTCCTTCTGTGGTTGACCAGAATTGTACCAAGGTCTGCCTACCTGCAAACAGAAACATACGAGTCAATCAAAGAGAAAGTGCTTCCTGGCCAAGGGATGGTTTTCAGTTCTTAACAAGGCTACTGCACAATACATAGTACATGTCTTCCTCAGACACATTCAAACAATGTTGTTCAACAGAAGACAATGAAATAACTGGTGAACATACAGTCTTATTTGGTCAAAAGATTGGCCAACTTTTTCAAGTAGCAAGCCATTTTTACACTCAACTGAAATGAATGTGGTCCTCTAAAGAAAGGTGACCTGGCTAGAACTTATATAGAGGCAGATGCTGACATCTTCTGACTACAGAATGCACTGCAACACTAATTCCTGATGTTGAGAGAACTTGGTTGGTCAGTGTAATCACTGTAAGTCTACATACTTGCTATAAAAGGTCATAAATGTAGTCCAAGAATTGAACAGGTTAGTGTTTTCAGTATTGGAACTGCCATAAGGAAGGAAGTGTGTTTTTACAGGTTTCTCAGGAATTAAACTTTAGCAGTCCAGGTTCACTTTAGGACACCAATGTGAACCTGGATTGCTACCATCCCCATCTTTTTTCCCCTTAACCCAGTTACTCAATTACTTAACTCTGGATAATGATGAATTTTCCACTAACCATATGATTAGAGGGGAGAAAATGTCCTTCCCAGTCAAAATGTTTCTGCGCATCAGGACAGCTTAAGTTTCTAAAGGCATGTCACAAACACAAACCCAGAGTGATGGACCATTTAATGATCTGTAGAAGTATGTTAAACAACCATTTATTATACAGTTTAAAATGTCCTCATGGAGGAACCGCAAAACACACTTAAAATGAAGATTGATCAAAAGACAGTTTTCAGATTAATCACCGTTTTCTTTAAGTTGTTTTTCTGTATTTTCTTCTCATTTGTTTATCAAAAATTAGAAGTGCCTTCAACATAACCATGAGAGTATTCAGCCTGCAGTCATAGAAATATTTACATCACAAAACTGACAAGCATGGTTTACTTTCAGCATCGGTTTCACGCACCTAGCTTTTGTCTCTTTCAGACTGCTTTGTTTTGTTACACAAAACAAAAATAAGGACCCTGAAGAGAGACAGTTATAAAGGGGAAACTACACAAGAGCACAGATTGAGGACATAAGTATTTACAGCTTGGCTCAAGGAGACAATAGTTAAGAAGAGGGATGAAAACAGACAATTATCACATCCATTAACGGCATGATTTCAAGTTCAAGTCACATTCTTCGCCTTTATGATTTTACTTTATGATTTCAAAATAAAGCATGCTATAGCTTAACTGTCATGAAGCCATTGCCTAACTGACCACAGGATGCAGTCCTTAATATGTGGGACCAGGATGTTCAGACAAACAGCAGGGGGCAGTAGAGGACAACATCAAGGAGAGGGAAACACAGGAATACATTGACCAGTATGGTAAACAGAGAGCTGCTATTCAACCCCTACAACTGTTCCTTCAAAATGAGGATTCATAATGTAATAGTGCTGTAGTAACAGTAAGGTAAATGAACAATACCAAAAAAAGGGAATCAAGTCTGCCCTCTGAGTGGCAAATACAAAGTCACATATGAAAATAGGTTCTGATCAATTTTTTTTTGATACATTGCGTTTGTTTATCATTTGCAAAAGATGTTTTGGCACAGAATCAATTTAAAAAATATTTTTTGAGAATATCACTCCTGGATCTTGCAGGGATCCTTCCCACTGTGCCCCTCCTCCCCCCTGCCCAAAGAAAGAAAGAAAACATTGAAATTTCACAATCTGTCTTGAAAATAATCCACTTGGTCTCCACACATCGCTTCAGTCTTTAAATATTTATAATATTTACAGTTTCACAATTGTCCACAATACCCTTAGGCTTAAAGAAAACAAAAATAAACAAATTAAATATTCTCTATATAGTCCCCTGTTGAGGCATTGAGTGTAAACTGTACAACTCTTAATGTCCCCTCATGAGTTCCTAGGGGAAGGAACACTTGGGGATAGAGAGTTGACTCTGGAAATGAAGTAGAACTTGGCTGATGAAGCAAAAGCAGTGTGACGATTGATCTGATTGATTCTGAATCACTTCCCAGGCAAAGATTTTCTTCTGTCTTGCGCAAGCATGGCTGATCACTGGAGTAATAATTTCATAATGTATAATTTTCTTGTCAAATCTGTACAAAGTTCACAATTTCATTTTTTCCCTCAACATAGTGCAATGACTGATCAGATTGGTTCTCAAAAAGAAAAAAAAAATCCACAATCATTAATATGAAAGTAAGAACATCCCTTAAGAAGGTCTTAATCCATTGCTTCATCCCCTTTGAATGCTTTGAAATACAAGATGCTGTACACAACAAGTCCAAAGTTGGCAAATTGAAATGAGCAAGCAGAAAACTGATAATCAAAAATCCCAATGCCACCCTTCATATGCTCTCTAGAAAGGCAGAGAGTTTTGGAATTTCCAGTGGATGGGTGGCTTAAGGACTTGGTGAAGTGAAGAATAAAAAGTGAGTGCATGCTTAAATTAATAATAATAATAAAAAAGGTCAAACCCATTAAAATATGAGGCATTCCCAGTTTTCAAAACTGGATGAATCCAAAAAGGCTGGTGTTGGCTTGGTTCAGGAAAAAAAAAGGTAATTTACACAGAGGCAATGACAATCATGAGGTGTGGGGAAATGCTGGAAATGCTGTTCAGAAGGTCCGGGGCCATGCGTGAGAGGTGGCTCTCCGAGAATTCACAAGGCGGGAAAATTTGCACCACATAAGCTGGCTGTGGATCCAAAGACACACACAAAATGATTAGAGGAAACAAAATCTCCACAATATAGAATTACAAACGATAAGAAATATTCAAAAAGATGAAGTCAAGGTACAAAAAAAAAAAAAAAAAAAAA
>OMKZ01000642.1:12919-40968 GCA_900302535.1 Neoniphon sammara
ACAGACCTGATTGGAGCCAGGGTTGGGGACATTGATGATGCCAGCTGCCTGTTTGGTCTGCAGGTAGGTAATGAAGCCCCCTTTCAGGGCTTGGGTCTGACTGAGGACATCTTCTTGGTCTCGACCACAGGGTAGGGCCAGTAGCAAACAGTAGTCATTCTCCACCTGTCATGGACGATAACCAGAATGAAGTCTATCATTAAAATATACAGACAATTGTATCACATGAATTCTGTTGAGGCATATTGGCATCCTAAATGAAGTGTAGTGCATTATTCGGTAGTTAAAACCACCATTTCTTCTTTAAACTAATAGGCACATGAAGAGTGTAAACCGAAACTATACAATTCAAGTTTCATGGACATTTGTTCATGAGATTTTTTTTTGCCACTTTTTTCTTCCAATTTAGACCAAAACAAGATGACTGCAACAAATGTTAATTTTCATGGTTAAAGATATTCCTTGGATTATAAATGGAACACTTTTGTCTCTGACGTATAAAACACTATCATGTTACTTTGGTTTACATTTTGTGGTCTGCTTTTATTTGAGCCATGGGAAAGCCAACCGAATCAAATGATAAAGTAACAATGTATCAAATGTATAAAATGTTAGTCTAGAACATGCCAAAAGGGCTATTAGGTGTGAAACTGACCATAATCTCCATGGCCGATGTAAAAACTATTCAAGGAAAACACTCACAGTCATTCTGCGTGCCACACTGTCCAGCTGGGAGGCCTCTAGCCTCATTCTCTGGACAATACGGAGTAGAGGACCTCCTTCTGGGGGCGGCAGGGAGCGCTGGGCAAGCATGTTGTTGCCTGAAACAAAGTGGAGCTGGACAGCAGCCTGGTCATTTTTCAGTGCCAATAGGCCTTGCCATACAATCGGGTACTTCTGCACAAAGAAAAAAACATAAGAGTGTTTATTAAATGCTTTGTTCCTAAAGACCTGCACTGAAAATTTATGACAATGTATCACGGACACTGCTGTCCTCTGTCTCCCTACCGTCAAAAGTTGCACCATATCAATGGAACGATGGCCTGAATGCTCCAGCTTAACATCAGGTCGTGGCTGTGATGAACTTGATGGGGCCAATGATGGTGGAGGTGTTTGCAGGAAGGCTGGAGGTCCCTTCTGGACAGCTGCATCTGGTTTGTGAGAGAGAGCCATGGGGGATGTCACAGGTGAAGTCATGGGAGACTGGTATGAAGGTGATGCTGTATCCCTTGACATTCGGGATAAGTGTGAAAGATCCATAGAAGAAGCATGGCGAAGGTGGGAATTCTCAGGCTTGGAGTCACTTCCTCCCACACGTGACTGAGACAATTTACCCCTGTGACCCAGCTCTGCATCCGGAGGGACCTGATTAAGAAAGTATATACCAAATCAATAAATCAATGAATATTGCATGTGACCTGTTGATTGGAAATTTAATTGTACATATGTATTCAAGAAATTAAAAATTTGGTCAGAGTTACAAATGATGAAAGGTACGTAATATTAGTGTTAATCCCCTAACCTGTGCTGGTGCTAGGCCTCGGTTAGCCAGGTTCAGTCCCAATGAAGGATGTCCTGAAAACTGGGAGGGGAAACTCCGCATGTCCCGATACACTGGAAAGGAGCCAGAGCCTCCTGGATGCATGAGCTGAACACCCTGAGGGTGAGGAGACACCATAACAGGACTAGATGCATGGACTCCCATGATCCTACTCTCAGTAGACGGTGGGTGAGACAACTTCCCTTCCAGCGGTTTGGGAGACTCCCTTGTGGTAAGTGTCATGCTCTTCCCTACTATAGGACTCTTCGATGGCCCAGAAATATTGTTGGATGAAGTTGTGACAGCCTCAGGGGTTCGAGACTGTCGTGCTTCTGCAATGGCCTGCTCTCCCAGTTGCTGGTGCATGAGGATGCGCTGGTGCATGTCTCTGTACTGGTCCAATCGTATGCCTGGGTGGAGCCCTCTGTGGTCACTTTGAATCATCATCACATCTGACTGCAGCTGGGGCACTGAAGACCTACTAAGAGCTTGGTTAAAGTGTCTAGGCTCTTCTTCATTTCTACTGCTGCCAGCACTACCTGACACTGACCCCTGGGGGCCTGGTTGGGACTGCAGCACCATGTCTCGAATCACATTGGGTTGAGGTGTGTTTGAGCGTTGTGTAGGCCCTGGGTGGGGAGATGGCAGGGAATCAGCTCGTCTTCCATAGTTAATTCCAGACATTGGTGAAGTATTCAACTTGACCTCATGGGCAACTGATTGAGTGACACTATGAGGTTGAATTATGACAGATGACTGTTCTGGGTGTGGATGATGCACACTAGAGTGATATGGAGACATTGGAGGAATGCCAGGACCCAAAACAACAGAAGTGCCAATGGGAGAACTGCTAAGAGGACAGGCTTTAGCAAAGGGTGAAGAGTGAACAGTTGTTCGTGGAGACTGAGGTTCTTGCTTTAGATTCAGAGCTGACCGATCAGTTGGGATGCCAGGGCTGGGGCTCATGCAGGTTCCAGATAGCGATGGGTGATGTGGGCTCATGACTGGGCTAAGATTAGATTGCTGAGCAGTCTTGCCTATGTCCATCTTTTTTGGTAGAGGTTCTGTTCCTGATCCTCTTTTTCCATGCTGCTGCTGTATTACAGCTTGGTTGTACATCAAAACTTGAGGCGTACTAACTGCTTGTTGGAACATCTTAACTACCCCACCCTGGGAGCCTGTGTGATATATGGCTTCAGATTTGTCAGACCCAGGACTCTCCTGCTTGGTACTGGAGATGACAGGTTGGGAATTATAAGACTGTCCAGTCAACAGAACCCCTGTGTGTCCATAAGCTGCAGGAGTTTGGGGTCCTTTTGGTGTAGGGGGTTGGGATAATGTAGTGCCCGGCTCTTGCTTAATCTGAGATTTAGACACAGACTGCTGAAACTCTATGTCACCAGCACTAGCTTGGGGAATTTGACTAATTTTGGCTCTCATCCTGTGAGGCCCCTCAGTTTTCTGACCTGAGTAACTCAGAACAACAACACCCTCAGATGTATTGACCCTAAGGCCAGGACTGGAGCCTGTACCATAAGGAGTTGTCTCAACGACAGAGCGCCCTCTAGTTCCATCTTCTATGGTATCCATTACATGGTAGCGGCTATTCTCGTTGGAATTTGATCTAAATTTCTGCTTGGGAATAGATAGGCCAATATTTCGGTTGCTTAGGGAAATCCGTGGAGTTTCCTCTGTGTCATAAGGCATTGGAATTCGACTTATTACTGAGGTAGTGGGAGATGAAATGACTGTCTGCTGGATTTTCTCTCCGCAGTTCTGCTGGGACTCTGTAAGCGGAGAGGGTTTGTGATGTGTGGGCTGTGGTGGTAAAAGTGGCCTTTCGTCAGGATGCAATTGTCTTAAACCTACCGTGTCAGAAGAATTTTCATTCTCTGACACCCGTGAAGTGTCTGATAGTATAGATGTCACCATAGTGGTAGGTACAGCATTGCTGTTTGATGCGGACACATATTTAGGTTCCATCAGAATTTTTCTTAAGGTGCTAGAGCTAGGATCAATATCTGAAGCCTTGGTGTCAGGAGGCATTGGTGGATTTCCTGAAGGGGTTCCAAGTGCAGCTAGTGATGGTGCAGAAGGAGTTACCACTGTAACATGAGCTGAAGGAGCAACATAGATTCGACTTTCTTCAGATCTAGGAAGCCAGTCTGGGGAGATGGACATTTTGCCAGGCCGTGCCAGGGGTACAGTGAATTGGGATAGGAGTGGTGGGCGGGCAGACAGAGACGGGGCAAGAGTAGGGGTGGATGGCTCCACTGCTTGGGAACGTTTTTGACAGTTGGAGATGTTGCTTGTGCCTGAGTGAAAGGCAGATTCTTTGGGTACAGGCTGCTCAACTGCAGGCTGTTCAGCCTCTTTAGGTGTGTCCACTGTCATAGCACTTGTAACATCATGTCTACAAGTTGCAACAGCAGTGACAACTGAGGCTGGTGGTGTTGCTCCAGCTGTAACAGTAACGGCTTTGGAGTTGATGGTTTCTAGGTCCTCTGGGATAGACTCGGGTAACTTGACTGGTGAGAGTACTGGCTCTGAAACCTCTTCAGAAGTCTCACCTTTCTTGTTAGCTGCACCTTTACGAGTCCTTGACTTCTTTGGAGTCTTTGCTCGAACTTTGCCTGCTTTTTTGGGTGTTTGTGGTAGAGGGGGATCCTCAGGCACTACAACAGGTGTGTCAGCTGCCTTGGACTCTGCCATGAGTGACCCATCATCTGGGTCTGCTGCAAGAATATTGTTGATTGCCATATGTGTTTCTGGTTCCATAATCTCATTGGAGGAGGGTGATATCAAGGGTTCAGGGGTAGGAATAAGAGCAGTGTATGTAGGAGGAGCTGTAAATCCATCTGCATCTGCAGATATATCTTCAGCTGTAATGGAATCAATAGCAGCTGCAAGTTCGGTTTCACTTGCAGGGATAGGTCGCTTTTCCTCCTCAACCTCACCTTCTGGCTCCACTACGACAGGAGGCAGTAAGGTAGGTCGCACTGAAGGTGGTTCCTTATATGTTCGAGGAGGATGCTCTTCTGTAAGTTTGGCAATATTTTCAACTGCCTGCTCTAGTTCCATCTGCCGAGCTAAAAGAGCAGCAATTGGATCAGCAGGGGGTTCAGGTTCTGATAGAGTTTCCTCCTTCTGCTGTACACTGAGCTCTTTTGCCTCTTTCAGAAAACTTGTGGTCTTCGTTTCCTCAGTCTCTTGTACCCCTGGTTTGGTTTTTGCAATAGTAGCAGCTTCAAATGACTCAGGCTCATCGTCCTCTGAGCGAAGTAAACCTTTCACGTCATCAACACTTACACGGATCTCAAGATTTTTTAGGCTGTGTGATTTATCTTCAGTGACCTGCTTGGTATTTCTTTTCAACCTTGGTGTTTTAATTTTAACACTTTTTTCAGGCTGCTGTGTCCTCTCTGACTGGGTGGAGTCTATGCTTTCAATATCCCGATCAGCAGATTTCTTTACACCATGATCTTTTACATCTTTTTCCTTTCTGTGCTCTGGTGAGATTGGGTTGTCTTCCTTTTCTGATAATTTCCCAACGAGTTCACAATCAACTTTAGATTGAAGCTCTGACTCATCAAGATTCACTAGATCAACAGCTTCTTCAGCTGGTGGTGTAGCAGTCCCAGATTGTTTGTCTATTCTACTTGCTTTCTTGTTAACTGAGGTTCCAGCAGATGAAGTCAGCTGAGGTTGTTGCACTCTCTGGGTACGGGGTGAACGCCATCCCTCAGAGGATTTCAGGACCTCCACAGTGGATGAGGTCTCTCTTATATCTATGTCTTCTTCCATCATTTTTTGTTGATCTTTTATTGGTGATACATCTTCCCCCCGTTTAGGGCCCCTTTTAGGTGGACGACCTCGTCTTGTATTGGCAGATGGATTCTGAATATCTTGCTGCATCTGTTCTTTATCAGCACCACGTTTCCGCATAGAACGTGATGACTCAATTGCCTCTTTGACAGCTTGCTCTCCTTCATGTAGTTTGGCATAAACTGAGCGTACATTTCTGCGGCGTGTCCTCCCATGGATCAAGCTTGACTCAAGGTTTTGTTCAATATCTGAGGCATGAATTGGTGACTTGGATGTGGTTTTAGAGTCAGAAGATGCCTTCAACACCTCTCCTCGAGGAGATGAGGCCCTCTTAAGTTTCTCTCTGTCTATCCGTTCACTCTTTCGGGTTGCAGGTTTCTCAGTGGCAGCAATTTGGGAAGGTTGTGGAGTACGTAATACTGACACAGTTGGCTTTGCCCTTTTGCTTTTAGGCTGTTTACGGTTTGGTAATGGTTTTATTTCAGCCTCAAGCTCTGGCATATATATATCAATGTCTGACTCAGTTTTCTGAGATTCCTCAGAGTGCTTAGATTCTTGATTCTCTGTTATGGGTTCTGTCTTAATTATTTCTGATTTATCTGCCAGCTTTGGATAATCAGAGTATGGAAATTCTGCAGTCTCTGCCTCAAAACTACTTAGGGAACTGCCAGGAGTGGGAGGCTTATCATCCAAGAGAGGGTTATGTCCAGTGGCCAAACTATTTCCCATTTTTCCTTTGGCTTCAATTAACTCAACTTTTGACTCCATTTCAGTTTCTGGCTCTGAAAGGACTGGTGGAGGGGTTAAAGTTAGCTTAGGAGCAACTGGTTTCAAGTCCTCTACAGGAGAAGACTGTGACGGGGATACCTCAAAGACATGTTCTACTTTTTCAGCTTGGACAACAGATACATCTGAGGATGGAGTGATAACTTCCTTCCTCTCTGGTGAAGACATCTCTTTAGGAGAAGGAACAAATGATGAAACTGATAAGATTAGTGAGGAGCTGACTGATTTGTCATCAACTTTCAGCACTGGCTCAGATACTTTGACAGACAGTTCATTATCACTGCTCTGCACCTCATCTCTTTTAATCTCCACAACTATAGCAACACTCTCGGTGTCCTGTGGAGGATGGTCTTTATCCTTTTGTTGTTGGAGCTCCAAAAATCGACTATGGAAAAGCACTATGGGCTCTTGTGGAATGTCACCTCCAACAGATACAGGCTGTGCCTCAGTAGCACCTGGCTTAGCAAGAGGTCTACCAACTCCTGTCTCTAAATCCTGATCTTTACGTTCAAGACGCTGCAAACGGCGTGAGTCCTGTTCAAAGATTGAGCTATGAAGAAAACGAGAGGCAAAAAGTTCCTGTCGCTCTTGGTCCTGTGGCTTGAGTTCCTCCTTTTTATCATGCACTTTCTCTTCAGAGTCAGTACGAATCTTTTTCTTTTTCATGTACCAAGAGGGAATAGGTCGTGGTGCTAGCTCTACCTTTTCCTTATCTGAACAACTATGGGAAACTGGAAAGCGAGAGGGAAGAAAGGACCAATTATCTTCCCTGGATGAGTACAGTGTCTTGGCTCTTTCAAGGAGTGCTTTTGTATCAGGGGTTATGGTCTTATCCAATGCAAAAGAATAAAACTTATTCTTCTCTAAAGAGCCTGAAAGTTTCAAGTCTGTCATTCTCTCCTCACGATCCCTGAGGATATAAGACAGAGAGGTATTGGACTTAGGAGAGTTATGTTTGTTTTCATCATCATCTGAATCGGATTGTACCTCTCCAGGCTCCAAATCATGCCCAAGCCGCTTGCGGATGCTTTCACGTTTCACAATACCGCTTGGAAATGTCATATCCATTCTGATTGAATCAGACTTGATCCGTCTTTCCCAACGTTGCAGCAAATCCTCATCACATCCAAGCAATGTTGTCTTAAGCTTTGGCAGCTCTGTGTCAGGAGACTGAAAATGACTGGCTGTCAGGTCCAAGTTGTATTTCAATGACTCAATGCGTGAGAATATTTTATCATCTGCTGTTGGAGAGGATTTACTTTCTTTGTTTATTACTGATAAAGAGATCTTGGCAGTTTCATCTTCCTCATTTGCAGAAAAGTGGCCAGCACCTACTGAGGATGTAATACTCTGATATATGTCCTCAAAACTCTCCAATTTTTTCCGTTTACAAGAAAGGAAATCATCATTTGTGACATCCTGAGTTGGTTTTCCTACATCATGAACCATACAATCCTTGTCATATTCTTCAGCCTCATTAACCTGAGGGCTTTCAGATTTGGCAGACTTATCAGGTTCACTAAGCTTAAGTCGGAGCCATCGACACTGTTCCATTTGTTTTTTGCTACTATTAGCCTGGTCAATGTGTGGCACAGGTCCTTCATCACCCTCACTTGAGTCTTTGCACTGTCCTATGCCCTCCTCTTCATTTTCAGAGAAACTCAGTTTTTGTGGTTCTTTTGATTCATCAAGATCAAGGCTGCCATCATCTGATATCTTTGTGAGACTTGAAGTGCTCTGGCTTTTTGATGCACCAAATTCCATTTTAAGATAAGGTGCATCTACCTGATCTATAGAATCTTCAGTTAGTTCTCCTAGTCGTGATGGGCGGTCAAGAGTAAGACCCATGGAGTTGCTTTCAGAGTGTTGTTCATCTCTAGGGCTATTAACAGAAACTATTCTGTCACAGTTGTCCTTACGATGCTCCTTTTTATACATCCCTTTTAACGCAAAGTTCTTATCAAGGTCTGTCTCCTTAGCACTGTCCCATAGTTTACGAAGTCCTAGTCTACCAATCTCCTCCTCACTAGTTCTCTTCTGTCGATCAGTTTTTCCAGAGTCTTCAAAGCGCCTTTTCCTTGCAGCTAAACGGTCAATATCCACAGCGATGCCACCATCAAATCCTAGATCAGGTTTTCCATGTCTCTTAGACTTGATTTTAGCATCCTTGTCAACAACCTCCACCAGACTAGCCACACTTTTCTCTTTGGACACCTTTCCATGCTTAGTTGTGTCACCTTTTGATGGTTCTGAGCGGAATGGAGGACTCCTCTGGTCAGTGGAAGGTGATGCTAACCTAGGACTGTCGCTCCCACCCCTAGGTCTTTGTTTTTCTGGGACAACATGACCAATTAATTTTCCCTCTTTTTCTTTAACACGTGTTAACTGTACCACACAAGGCATAAGATCTAACCGTCCTTTGCTGGAGCCTTCCTTTTGGACTTTGTTATTCTTAACTCGAAGAGCTGAATCAGGGCTAACATCTCTTTCAAGTTCAGGTTCCGTATCACATGTTTGGATGACGGGCGATGCCACTTTGAGCTTCTTCAGTCTCTGTTTCTCATTTTTTTCCTTGTCCCCTCGATCTTTACGTCCAGCCCGCTTCTCCTTTTCACCCAAACTCCCTCTTTCAATTTCAAAAATCCGATCCTTCTCCAGCTTATCAGTTTTGTTATACCTTTCAGCTCGCACCTTTTCAGGCTTTTCAAATCTGGGTGGGGAGATTGAACTGCAGCTACCACTTCTTTCTGAAGATCGACAACAAATACGACGATCTGAGTCACTTGGTATCCTCTCAGAAAGGGAGGGGGATGCAGTAGGGCTGGCAGGACGACGAGAGGCAATGTGAGACGGACTTTGGCTACGCTCAATTGTCCTTCTCCCGTGATCACGTCCACGATCTGTTTCAAAGCGCTCCCTCTCTCTTTCACGTTCTCGTTGCAAATAGCTGTATTTGCGGATGTCCTGCTCATATGGGTCTGCTCTATATTCTCGATATTCTCGGGGATCTTCAAAGTATTGTGGATCATAATAATCTCCTTGATATGGGTCCCATTCAGTGTAGAACTCACGACTTCTTGCAGGGTATTTGCGACGTGGATCTTCAGTGTATGTTCCTGGTGTTCGTACATTTTCATAATATGGCCGCTCCGCTTGAAACTCGTACTGAGTCCGCCGCTCATCCCTGTTGAGACATTAAGTCAAAAGAAACAACAAGTCATAATTACATTATACAATGCAACTGTAATGTTAGGTTTAAAATTAGACTGTGGTGAAATCAAATTATTTTTCTTCTGAAAACTATGCAAACCTTCGTTCAGAGAGGATGTCATAAAAATCTCGAATGTCCTGGCCAGATGCCTGCATTGACCGATAGAATGCCATCTGACTTTCCTGATTGGCAAAGTCCACCTACAGAACAATGACAGATCATTTACAAACTAGTAAATTATGTTATGCAATCCAAAAACAGAGACACTGCAATTATCATAGTCTGTTAATATGGGATACTAAGTACATCTGATCACAGAGCACAATTTTAGAGCAAAGTTTACTTTGCTGACCTTGATTTTATTGCCCCCAATCTTCCATCCCTTTGTCTCTTTCACAGCAGCCTGTGCATATTCAATGTTGTTATACAGGATAAGGGCCATTCCTTTCATTCTGTCAAATACAACCTGTGAAATAAGGAAAAATAGTCACATGTTGCCACAAAAGAAACAATGGGCAAATATGAAAGGGATAGTTAAGAGACTTGCCTTGACAACATGTCCATAGCGGCAAAAGTGACGAGTAAGAAACTGCTCTGTGGTGTTTGAAGCTAATCCGTCCAACCAAACACAAGTCGTAGGCATACTCTTTCCAAAGCCGAGCTAAATGAAAGGGTTTACAGTACAGTAAAGACATCTCGATCATTATAGCTACATCAAACAATTCAAGCAATTCAGCAAAATTAAATTTATAGAACTAATACTCTTGGGTACAACTGTGAAGCAATAAAGACATGAATTAAAAGAAAACTGACATGATAACCCCTTACCTTTAGTCTATTGTTGCCAAGGTATTCGCCATCCATCTTTTTTATGGCTTTACAGACACTGGCAATGTCACAGTATTGTAGAAAGGCATACTGTGGGGCTCCATTCACTTTCTTGATGTCAATATCCTTTGGGAATATAATAAAAGTGAAGTATTCTAAATGATAGCTACTACAAGCATCATCATCATCTCAAATTGTACCGCATGGCAACATACAGTTTGATTTTCAACCACCTTGCTACATCAACCTACCACTATTTCTCCAAAGCGCTGGAAGATATTAAGCAAATCATGGTAGCTGGTGGTCTTCTCCAGGTTTCCAATAAATAACGTCCGTGTGGCTTTTGGATGAAACTCATCTATCCTCTCATCCAAGGGCCGAAACTCATTCTCACTTTCTGTTTCTGAAAATTAAGTGCTCATTATAAACCCCTAATGGTTTGCAAATAACCAAGCCATGTGCTGTAATATAGCCATACAGCTACAGTAGAACTTACCAGGGCCATTCCAGGCAGTGACATCAATTTGCATGCCAAAAAAGAGCTTCCCCTTTGATGCTCCCAAGGCTTTCTCCTGGTCTTCTTGCTGGCGAAAGAACACGAGTCCATAGCGCTCCTCTGAGGCTCCATGGATTTGTACAGATGTAACTTTTCCATGTTTCTTAAATTCATGGAATAGACCATCCTTCAGACTTGTATCTGTAGAGACCAGATCAAATGTTCATTGGCACCAATGGTACAATTAGCGTTGGTGATGATCACTGTTCAAATGTTTCAATATTTGTGGGACATGCAGAAACATTAAACTACTATTTCTGCACAAAAAGCTCCTTGTGTTTTCATACAAGAGCAGCTTATAACTCACCCGTAGAGCGCACTGGAAGATTTTGGACCTTGATGCCAAAGCTCTTACGTGGTTCATCCTTGTCAAGGGAGGATAAAGGAAGTGCTGAAGGTGCAGGAACAGCAGCAGACTGCACTGAGCGTGCTGGGGAGTCATCACTCGAACTACTGCTAGAATCACTGTAGCGAGAGGAACAGAGTTTTAGACATAAAACTGTCTGTGCTGCTGGCATCATTTACTACACATACTATACACATGGTTTAAAGCACGTTAAAATTTCTGAGCCTGGAAAGTTGCCCAGTGGGCAATGTGTTTTATTGTATTCAATTAAGTATTTTATCAATCTAAAACAGCTGCATGCCTGAAATGAGGCATGGTGTTTGAGAACTTAAAATATTATTCATTCATTCATCCTTAAGCAGTAGGATAAGCGGCAATTTTCATTACTGCTTATCCTAGTTAGGGTCGTGGGGAGGCTGGAGCCTATCCCAGCATACTACGGGTGGAAGGCAGGGAAACACTCTGGACAGGGCGCGAGTCCATCACAAGGGAAACATACAGACAAACACTGTCACTCACACATTCACACCTACAGGCAATTTAGAGTCTCCAATTCACCTAAGGTGCATGTCTTTAGACTGTGGGAGGAAAATGGAGCACCCGGCGGAAACCCATGTGAACACGGGGAGAACATGCAAACTCCACACAGAAAGGACACTGGCTAGTTGGGGTTCGGACCCAGGACCATCTTACTGTGAAGCAACGGTGCTAACCACTGTGCCACCAATATACAGTTTAAGTTGTGAGAATATAGTTCAACTGTGCTGATGTGACTGATTGTTGTCATTCACTACCTAATTAATTTAATCAAGCCAGGTTCACTGTGGTGCAACAATCAAAAAGAAATATTTCAATTCAAACATTTATGAATACATGAAACATTTATGAATAACCTACTGAAGCTGAAAATTATAAAACCCTCAGAATATAGAAGAGCAAATCACATTTGCACAGCTAAGCAGGGCTGGGTGATATGGACAAAAACAAATAACACAATATTTCTGATTGAATATGCCGATATCAATATTGCGACGAAATAGTAAGGATGAGTACTGGTGCTTTTATAAATATTTCTAAAATGAGATTTTTGATCGATCACTAATAATATAGATATGATGAACAACCAGGTAGAGGCAAATAATAGAACAGCTACAACAGTCCAGTAAGTTCAGAAAACAACATCCCTTTACTGTAACGCAGCCTTCAAAACCAGGATAAGACAACACTCATGGCATACCACGATATTACGATATCCAAAATCTCAGACGATATCTAGTCTTATATAACGATAGATAAAATATCGATATATTGCCCAACTCTAAAGCCAAGTTAGACTTTAAAGTTATTTTATTCTTAGCTCACTAAACTCATACACTGATGTACTACATCTTGGATCCTTTAACAACTTTAACAAACTTCAAATGCAGACAATTGTTATTTTCTAGTATTAAGTGTTTCTCTACAAATTAAAACACAGTGCATCTGTAAAATCCTTCATGGACTGAATATCTAAAAAACATATATGATAAAACCTGTATTTGAATACACAGACAATAACAGCATTTAAAAAGTTAAAACAATTTTAACAACTCAATAACAGGTGACCATATGAAGTGCTGTTCTGAAACAATTAAGGGGTAAAAAAAGAGGATCAGGTGACTTGTGTTATCAAAAGGAAAACATTATGGACACCTTTCAAATTTAAGCACATAGACATGCAGACCAAATTAATTGGCATAAATGACAAGACAAACAATATACTGTGAATGTGTCTTTCCATTGCTTAAGTCTGCAATGTCTTTCTCAGCTCAAGAGGGGAAAAACACCTCCCCGTTCCCTCCACCAATTCATGTTTATAGGGTGCTGGTGTGCAGCTAGCTATCAATATTTAAAGATGGTTTTACACTTGGGAGGGGAAAATTCATGGCTGTCGCTTGCACCTTTCCTCTCAAAACAGATAAACCCTTTCCATTTCCATGCCTGTCTCAGTTCTTTATGCTCTCTGCTGTTTGTTTCCTTCTCGATTTCTCCTCCTGCGCTCAGACACTCCCGGAAGTGCTGCTGACGGAGCCTGGCCTGTGGGAGTGGGCAGGCAGCCAGCACTGGCCAGAAATTTCCAGTTCCAACTGGATCTCACGGAGGGGGGGAGCCATTACCCATCCACAGAGGTAGGCAGTGAGAAAAATATACCGGCCGTCTCCTAAAATTTCCCCCCATAGCACTACCTCATCAAACCACATGTGTCGCTACATGCATTCAGAGCTTTGGAGTATGCTGTGTACAGGTGAAAAAAAAAGTCATATGCTCTTATCAGATCTTATTCAACTAGTACACCCCACAAAAAGAGAATGATATTTGTGCAAACCTCACTTGCATTCACAAATGGTAGTAATTCATTTTTCTATTTTTACAAATACAAATGTTAGCGTGCCATAATTGCAAAAGACCATTACACCAAATCAAAACATAAAGACTGCTCTAAGATAAAAATAAATGAACAAATAAATAAATAAATAAATAAATAAAAATAAGGGGATCCTAGACACATTGCATACATACAGTGCAATTATGGATGCTGTATTGTTTAGTTTGTGCACTGACATGACAGTATTAGCTACTTATTCCTCCATGGAAGAGGAGATTAGAGACTACATATTAATTTATTATTCATATTTTGAATAATACCAAACCTGCAACTCACAAATCAGTGCAGATCCAAACCTGACATAAGCAGCTACAAGCAATTAATTTCATTTTCCAAGCTGAGATTCAGACAATTAGTTCTCCTACCAACACCCCACTGTAAGCCAACAACCGTAGCTTGCTGAAAACACATTAAATGTTTAATCATACGAAACATGGGTAAGTTAGAAAACGCACACAATAAAAACTGCTCCCAATGTGTATGAATTGATGAACAACAAGGCACAAGCTCTGAGCACAGTGCTCTTCACTGTGTTGCTGCCCGGTGTATTATGGCAGTGATTTTGAAGTGTTTGAGCTGATTCAAACTCCCCTTAATCGTTTGTCCTATTTTGGGTTTTGCTAAGTGGTGCGACATTTTTAGCATGAACAGTCAATGTGGGCTGCGTACAGAAGAAGCTATAATGTGGATAAGGAGTGTATAATCTACGGCCTGTTTCAACATTTGACAAAACTGGTACTGAAAGATGGTAAAAGGTCAAGGTAAAGTTTGATGTGTACAATTAATGTTAACATTTTTATCTAATTTTTTATTTGTTACAGGCTGGGATATATCTAGCCAAGAGGTATTCGATCCTGGTCTTGGTGATTCAGAGGACTCTGCTGATTTGCACTCCAGTCATCAGACTGGCTTAGCACTTTTGTGCAAAGTTATGATCTTACACATTCTGAACACAAAGTTCCTTGTAAGTAACTGTCTTCATTACATTTACTTCTATTAGGGATGTTAATGATTAACCGATTAACCATTAACCGCTAATAAGAAGTTTAACCAATTAATCCTGGCGGTCAAATGGTTAATTTCACATACAGTAGCCAAGAATTGGCAAAACATTTTGAACTTTGGCCAATATTTAAATCAAACACACAAGAGCACCATTATTTTAAAACCTGTCTCTGATCATACCAACGCCCTCACCCCTGAGTTATCAGCAAGTTTTTTAAGCACCTAAAGATGAAGCGAGAAACCAAGTTTGCAACCATGTTGTTGACAAGGGCGAGAATACTTTGTAAGATGTGCAATGCTTTATTTAAATTTAGCAGAAACACATCTACAATGCAGTATCACTTAAGGCATCCACAACACATGTCAGACAATGGAAGACAATCCACCATCGTGTCCATGTTTTTGGCAAGAACCTGTAACTCAAAGCAATCTGAGGATATAACGAAAAGGAGTTTGATGATAGAACAGATATGATGCCAGTATTTTGTATATGTCTGATTAATACATAAGTTACAATTAGGGCTGTCAATCGATTAAAAATTTTAATCACATTAATTACATGATATGCTGATTAATTAATCACATTAATCACAAATTAATTGCAAACAAACACATATATCAATATTTACTTGGAAAAGCCCCAAAATGAAGATATTTTAACTCAAAAACATTACATTACTGTTGCACGAGTAAAGCATTGAATAGAAATATCAAAAGGTGGTATTAGAAACCAAATTTAAATTTCCAAATCTTCAGACATTTTTCCAAATATCTTTTTTTCATTGAACATAAGCCTATCACTAAGCCTAAAATGTGGCCATAACAGTTTTTTTTGTTTGTTTTTTCATTATTTAATATAAGCTTATCATTTAAGGTTCGGGTTAAACTTATTCTGTGCTGCCAGCTCTCAGTCGAAGTGGCCTGGTGAGGCTGCAGTGCGCTGCCTGTAGCAATAGTTGGGGCTTGGCTAATTGAAAAACTCACTAAAACATGCTCTGTATTACGATGATACTAAAAACCTGAAGTAACTTTGTTCTTATCAACAGTTCCATCTAGGTGATTTTTGTAGGTAAATTTTCCAGAGGGCCAAGCAGAGTTTTGTCCACAGTTCTGTGGTTTTGCATGTGCAACTAATGCACTGACAACTGGAACTGTGCAATACACGGGGTCAGGGGTCATTGAATTATATGCACTAGTTTGCATTTTTTTAATGTGTTACTGTTTTTAGAATGAATTCATCTAAATTAATGCTTTAATGTGACAGCCCCAATACAACATCTAATCAATTCTAAAAAACTGCCATGGAATTTTTTAGCCATGGAAATATGAATAAAACTTTTTTTTTTTTTTGGCATTTCTGCTTCATATTCACAGCGACAGTAGGGTTACACAGGAAAGATGAGTGAGAGAGAGGGACGACATGCAGCAAAGGGTGCGAGCCGGAACCAAACTCGCGAACTCTACACAGTGAGCCACCGGAGTGCCCACAATACCTAGGCCAGTGCAATGTTTGCCTGTGACAAAAACGGATGTGTATAAATGCATAAAAATGGGCATAGAAGAGGTTTGGTGTTTTGATTCCAGGCAGTGGTGCTTCTGGCCAGATGTCCTGTTAGGGCAATTGGCCATGTTTGTGGATGGGAAGCCAGTAAAGGAGCATGTCCTTTTGCAAATCCTACTGGTTGGTTGCAGTGCCTGTTCAGTGGGGGGAGGAGAAGGGAGTGGTGTGACCCTCCACCTGCACTGGGCTCTAACACTGAACCTCCTTGTCTAGTTAAAAGAATTGTCAGCAGCGATGACAAGGTCAGATGAGCCATACTCAGGAAACACTCAAGACTCTTTTGAAGCCAGAAAAAACTCTGATCTTATTTTTGCCTTATGTATTGCATAGGTAATCTGATAGCAGCATACAGATGACAAAATTTTGCAAAGAATCTGTAGGTGACAAAGTCGGAGAGTGTAGGTTCACTCACCTGCCACTAGTACTGCTGCTGGTACTGCTGACAGAGTCTGAGCTGGACGACCGACTTCGAGAGCCAGACCTGCTGTGGGAACGTGGAGGACGGGTGGCCTGACTCACCAGTCTTTGAGGAGAGGGGTTTCTTGAATGTGTTGAGTGTGGAGATCGGCTGCGACTGTGGCGGTAGGACCGCTCCCCACGCCGACCCCTCTCTTCTCGGTAAAGGTCCCTGTGAACCACACTTGCCAAAGTAAAGGGTTCCCTGGTACGAGACTCATAGCGAGGCTCTGGTGTCTCAAACCGACAAGGGCTCCTGCTATGAGAGCGGTAGAAGCCAACCCCACTAGATGTAGATCCTCCGCTTCCTCCTGTGACGGTCCCTGCTGATCCACCTGTTCCAGTACTGCCAGCAACAGCACCAACAATAGTTCCACCAACTCCAGCTGAAACTGTTGTACTGCTTCCACTGGAGGTACCAGATCCACTCCCAGGTGTGCTTAGAGTCCTCTCTCTAGCATCACGATAATAGTCTGTTTCGTAGTGCCGCTGACGTTCAAAACTGCTTCCTGGGCGATCATGATGTCCATAGGCACTATGGTCATATGCCCGATCCCGACTTTCAGCAGTCCTGAGTTAACAAGGAGAGGGATGAGGGGAAGAAATACGGAGAGAGAATATCACATTACGTTTACATTTGACAAAAATGTGACAGCTGCTAGCATCAGACAGTGAACAGTGGAAACCATCAAGTGTCTCTAGTGTTGTTGTTGTTTTTTTTAAACATAGAACATGTGAGAAGACAGGGCACTGAAGCATTTTGAAAAGGTTTTTAATATTTCATGCATCTAAAAGAATTCTTCACCTGCCTATTGAGTCATTTATCTCACTATTGTCACAAAATGTTTTGCAATAATTTAAACAAATCAAAATGGCTAACTGGTTGAGATCACTTTGCTTTAGAGAGTTTTGAGAAAACCGTTTACAACTTAGTCGTATGGTTTAGAATCAGATCATTCTGCAAAGATAGCACAGTTACTGATGTTCACAAAGACAAAGTAAAAAAACGGACTTTTATGTATTTCTATCACCATGGAGGTGTTAAAATAAGCTTCAAAACACTGGCTTCTCGGTTTGCTTAGGATTGTTCTTCTGTAAGTATGAATGTTTTCCTTCAAACTGTTAGCTTAAGTGTGCAACAAATAGTACTTCTGTTTTCAAATATAAACCAAATAATTAAGTAGTATGTTCAATTACATAAACAATAAAAACTGTTTACAAAGACAACTTACAGCACTTGAATGATTTTTTCAAAAAAAAATGTAGGGGTAGGGGCAAAATGTAGGGGTCTTACAATGATCTTTTATTCTTAGTATCTGAAACAGTGCCAGGATGGAAATTTTGTTCAGATTTAAGCATCCACTTTGAGAATCAAGCAATCACAGTTTTAACTTGGTAACAGAACTCTGCTGTGTCATACCGTTTCCCTCTAATGAGCAGGCAGGACCCAAATTATTCCTCTTTGAATTAAAATTAAATTATACCAGCAAATAATCCATGCTGTTCCAAAAGAAGGCAGAATATGGTTGGATATAACAACAGATCAAAATCCTTAACTCACTGGCACCTTAACGCTGAAGTACCTTTCTAGACTGGTTCAATTTTAAGGTGGGGAAAAAAACAATACTGCAGTTTAACTTTCCACTAAATTTTAGAAGGTGAAAAAAAATCAACCATGAAAACGCAAAGAATTTTGTATACATTTTATCCTGACAAAATTATTCGTATTTTAAGAGGTGAGACTGAATGAGGATTTTTTTTATATATTTATCTTGAAATGTATCTTGATACTCAATGCAGTTCTCAAACCTTGACAATTTTCATGGCTACCTTGAGTTCTCTACAACCAATTACATATTTGAAGGTGGGATATGAGTAAATCAGTTATTTATCAACAATAATATGTGACACTATGAACCATTTGAGATGGGGACTAGGGCTAATAAAGAAGTCAGGAAGGTCAGATTGTGGAATCATTTCACAAAAGTAGGTGTAGAAAACCGATATCATGAACACTTGTACGCAGACTTCAATGTACCCTTCTTGAAATTTGGTGAGATTTCAGTCAGAGGTGCACCACTGCAAGAATGAATTACACAGAGTATAGATTTGCACTGACAAAATACAAGATACAGGAGGCCCTGTATATTAGAGAGGACTGTGTCTGTAGAGTACTACACTTATCACTTATGCACTTATTAGCACAGATAAGGCTACAAACTTCTAGAAATCCACTGCAACTGTTGCCAAGTGTACATTTTTATAGACTACAAACTATAGATACTGTGGTGTTGGAATAACAAATTCTATATGCCATTATGGTAAGTGAGAAAACAAATATGTCAACATCTCGTACAGAAACACAAATACAAGATTAAAACAAAACTACATGCTTGTCTTTTCTGCTCTAAAATTCTGAATGGTCTGAAATGAATGATGTATAATCTCAGGTATGAGAATAGAACCTTCTTAAATTGGTCTTAAGTTAAGAGAAAATAATCCATTTGTGTTCCTGAACAGGAAGCTTTCCTTGATCATTAATTAGAGTATCTAACTATTTTGGATCTTTAAGTACTTCCCGCAAAGAATTATTTGGAAAATGCTGAAGCACTAATCCTGGACAGATGTAGGATGGAGGGAATTCTGAAGTGGCTAATGCTGTACTTATTGTACTTATTGACAAATAGCAGCAGCCTTTTGTTAGTATTTTCTTAACCAAACAAATGTAAATCAAAGGGAGCACAATACATTCTTTAAAGAGAAAAAAAAACTTCACTATGTTTTTCCTATTACTTTTATGACCAGAGCACTGTACATATTTGGACATTTTCATGTTTCCTTGTGTAAGGTTTAGGGTTTTTTGGTGTTCACAAGTTTCTCCTGCTGTACACATTTAGAAGATGCTCAACATCAGATTATTTGTTGCCACTAGTGTTGCAACAGTAGTGTTGTCAATAAGGCAGACATGAACCGAGACATGAATTTATTCCTGCTGTTCACCATTGTGGCAATATTTTACCTTATGCTGGTCTATAGTAAATAAAATCTAAAATCTGAATCTTTTGTTGTATAATTAATGAACTTAAGTCTGCAGGTTTTTTTCTCTTGGAGACGGGCTAACGATTAAGAATAAGCACAACTACAATCTTTCAGTGGTTTTCAAAGCATTTACAAAATCAGGTGTTAAGTGCTTCAAAACCAAAACACTATTATCAAAAAGATGGGTTGGCCTGAATCTTATTTATAGTTTAAGGAACCAAGTAATACAAGTTACAAATGAATACCAACTGGAGGCAGTTGCCACTTTTCAAAAATCACACTGGCAGTCTTCCCCAGCATTTCTTTTTTTTAACATCCTATACGTAAACATAGAGTATGCTCATCCTAACGGCCTATTTCCCAGGTGTGCTGGCATAAAAAGGTAAAGACAGTTCTTATAGAAAGATGGCCGTACACTGGATAAATGCTACAAAAAAATATTTATGTAACATCTAGTGTTAGCATGCAGCATCTTTCTTCAAGAATTTTTTAATGTCCTAAAAAGGACTTGGTAAAAGACTTGTGCTGATATGAAATTTATATAGTGCAACTTTCTTGGCCAGAATTATCACAATATATGATGCTATCTGATAAGATAAGTTGCTATCTACGCTTCCTAGGTGACACTGTTCACTTTCCAAACAGAAGATTGGATGGCTCCCCCTGTTGGGGAAAATAAAACATCAATGATGACAACCAAGAGACCTGAGGCTCCACTGTGTTTGTTATTCTGCCACCTTGCAGTGGTCATGATTATACAAAAAATTGGGGGTGATGTCATAATCATTATTCTTTACCATGTTTATACATGATATACAATAATACTGGTTATTGTCCCATCTCTATTTGGTATATGATCCAAAACATAAGCTTCTTACTAGGACTGCCAATCAATTAAAAATTTTGATTAAAGGAATTACATGATATGCTAATTAATTCATCGAATTAATCGCAAACAAACATATCAATATTTGCATGGAAAAGTCCCACAGTGAAGATATTTCAGCTCAAAAACATGACATTATTGCAGCACATGAGTAAAGCGACCAAGCAGAGTTTTGTCAGCCGCTTCCATTTTGCTGTAGTCACACAACTAATGCACTGACCATTTGGAACTAGGAATTGTGCAACAAACAGGGTCAGGGGTCATTAAATGATATGCCCTAATTTACTTATTTTAAACACATTATTATTTTATAATTAATAAATCTAAATTGTGTTAATTTGACAGCCTTACTTCTTACACTACTTTCTTACATATCAAAATGCATACACACACTTGCACCTCTCAACTACATACCTAACCTTAACCCTTACCTTAACATAAACCTGATCCTAATAAAACCCTTAACTAACTCCTTAATGAAGTGAGAGCCAAAAAGATTCCTCATTCTGCAATATTTTACACATCTTTCTATTCATGTGAGGACATTGTTATTATTATTAACTTTATTTTACACTTTTTGGTTTGCGCACAAATTGATAGCATTTGCCAAATGGCATTAAATTGTTGGAGTTTAGGGATTAAAGGACCCTCCATTGGATAGTTACTTTCATACCGAGTTATCTGGATACCACATTATGTGGCCACATTAGACATTTTGATTGGTGATTGCCTGCATATGGAACCTACAGAGTCAGACGCCATTTCAGATCAAAGATGGACGCATGGGCTTTTGTTAACTCCGTCCACGAAAACACATACCATTGTGCACAAGAACAAAAGATTGCACGCACATACTCCACTGGATGTTAAGGATAAAACAGTTTAGGTGAAGCAGTGAGTCTATGTTTCACTGCACAATACATAAGTACAGCGGGGTGGGGGCAAATTCTATTTCGACTTATTTGATTGAATCATTTGTGTGCAGAATTCATGAATATCATCAAGGGCACAATGAAGTCTGCTGTGAAAGTGATGAATTACCTTGACCCCTAGATGCTCTCAAAAATGCTAATTTGGCAGCATAGGCTTACTGCTCAATAGATAACCTTCAATTTCACTTTATACAAATCAGATTTTTACATTATTCACAGATCTTAAAAATAATCAAGCAAAATTTTTTTGGCTAGAATTTCTGTCATTTCATTATTAGTCTCCTATGGTGCACAGTACGCACATCAACTGTTTTTGGATTATGTGAACAGTATAACTATATGCCATATATGCCAGCACTACATTAAAAAGGTGTCTTATGTGTTTGTCTCAGTCATATACATGAGTAATGTGTACATTTTTTTTTTCCAAAATGACCCTCCTAAAAGGTGAGGAATGTTTTTTATTCAAAATTTCCTCTTGAATGAGTACTGGTTTACTCTTCAATGTTAAACCTTGCCATGCAAACTGACCGTGTAGGTGTGTTTTTGTGTTTTCATATCTGGCTGGCAGTTTGTTTTTGACATTCAAATTTTGAGAGTGCACCCTGTGGAAAGGTTTACATTAGATCCCTGTCGCTGAAGTTTTACTCTGCTCAACTAAAACAAATGAGCCTGGGGAAAATGTCAAATTGATAGGACAAAGTCCAGGCCTAACTAACATATGTCGCCATTAAACAGAATATCATCTATCACCTTTGACCTTGACAAACCTTGGATTTAGAAAAAGTGGATATGATGTTGTCTTACTATGGTATGCAGTAAATTCTGTCTCACCAGTTTGGAGAAGGCATGGCATTAAAAAAAGTGCATTGCATTATTACAACATTCCACAGCCCCAATCTTCATTTTACACTAAGCCAGCCGTATAAATCAATAGGGACATTTTTCACTTTGATCACTTGTCAGATGAAAAATGCCCGAAACATGGAACTATTCAGTATAAGGAGAGCATAGGTTAGGAGCTGAGAGTGGGGTAAGGTGAGAGGAGGAGAAAGGAAAACAATATAAAGGGAAGGTACAGAGTCTGCATATAGACAAACAGGCAGTAATAACAGTCTATGTACCGGCTACTGCGGTTAGTGGGGAAAATGGAGAGAGACAGGGGTTCAAACTAAGGGGTTAGAGAGAACAGCTAAAATACACAGGGCAGGACATACCAACCTTTTGAGAGAGTGGTAACTTGACCTATAATTCCAAATACAATCTAGGGAGACAGAACTTTGTGAGCAAAAAAATGGGCAAAAAATTGTTGAGCGGGGGTAAAAATTGAAGCAAAAATGTTCGTGTTAGAAATCCTCATCGGCACGGCAGGGTACCAGGTGCACAGATGAACCGAGGTAGAAATGTTAGTTAAAATAAATATATAAATCAAACTAGGCCTTGTCCTTATCCAGCTTGTCTGATGGAAAATGTCAGTGGCAGTACATCCATCCACCCATCCAAAAATAAATGAGGAAAATGAGTGTGTAAAAAATCCTATCAATGTTGCACTTTTGAGTCCAGTAAATTTGAACAGTGATATCCAGGAGTCCATCTTCAAGAAGCAATGCTTCACTCATTCCCCAACAGCCGTGGATCTGTAGAGCAGAAGCTTGTGGGAAAATTAAGTCTTTCATCTTCATTTGTAAAGTCCTGCACTTCCCACTTTGATCACACCGTGCAGAGCGGTGAAACAGTCCAATTCCATCAGCAGAGGAAAAAAATAACTGGCCAACACAGATTTAGAGGAAAGATGATGTATTTTACTAGTAATCCAGCTTCTTGTTCACATTCAGGACTGTATTCACTCCCAGGGGGAAACATTCATCGTAGTTTTGAAGCTCATGGATGCTCATGTCTGTAATCTATCCCTGATTCTCCTTCACAAGCAGAAGAGCCAGCACGTAGTCCACATCTAGGCCACATCAGTGGAAAGACTTGAAATGCAGTTCACAGGAACAGCACAAGACTTTTGATTCTGACTGCAACTGTATCCAAGGACAGTTAGTTATAGTTCCATAGTCAGGAAAGAGTGAGGTAATCCACAAGAGGTAAGTAATCTCCAGTGACAGTGACAGCACCATTTTCAAGTCACAAATTTCCAGCACGCTTCTTTGGTTTGTATGATCCAAACATAGTCCATGATCGTCCACGCCATATGTGCATGTCTCAGTCATTCAAAAGCAAAAAAATAATCTCCAGAAAAATTATCATGAAGAAGAAAAAAGAAAAAACAAAAACGAAAAAGTCATTTGCTCACCATTTGTGTTGCCTACGAAGTCGAATCACCAGCAGAAGTCTCCCAACCCTCAAAGTGTAATGCCCTGATCTCAGATTATAATCCAAAACAAAACCCCAAAAAAAGAAAGAAAAAACAACCCATACCTTTAGCATGACAGAATATCCTTTGGAAATGTGGCCGGTATTAATCCAACAGGGGGTATACATATCCTGGGTAGGTTATCCATATGACTCCAGACCATGAGAAGTGAACACCTCCAGGAGGGGTACACAATCATTGCAAACCCAATTTGACTAATCCAAACAATACTTGGCGTGTCTGAAATGTATAAATGTGTGCTCTTTTGATACATCATAATAATAAGGGTGACATATTAATCCACCGAGCAGGGCACGGTAACTCCAGATTAGGGGAATCCCAGGGATGGCCGCTGGACCACTCTCTCTTTTTCTCTCTCCCTCTCTCTCTCTCCAGCAATCTCCAATAATCCCAGGAATTTTTACGATATCCAATATTTGCCCCGTATTTTCCGCAAATGATACATCCACCTCACAAAGATGTTTAAGCTCACAAAGATAATCCCCAACAGCCATTTACACTATTGACTATTCATATAAGTGACAGCTACATCTGTGTGCAGAATGTACAAACATGCTCTCATTTATGGTATAGCTTGGTGGCTACCTTTAAGTGTGAATCCAAGAGCGATGCCAACACTCTGGGGACTTTACAGGGGATCCCTAAAAGATTAAATTCCTGAGCATGAACTCTCTTTTCTCCTCTCAAACCCCCAAACAAGTGAATGAATAGATGGTGGAAAGATGCTTGGGGGTAAGGTGTTTAACCAGAAACCAAGGTCCCCCCTGCCTTCAGAGAAACTTTGTCCACTTACCCGTCTAGTCTGCGTTCATAGCGTCCATCTCTGCTGTGGAGCGAGGCAGGGGGCCCGTAAACCGGCCCCCCTGCTGCCCTTGTGAACCCTGATACATCCCGGCCACGAGAGCCTAAGGACAGACTATCGTCCAGCCCCCTCGCGGCACTAGGAATTGTGCCCGGTTCATTGTAATCAGTGCGCAGGTCTCTGTCCCCCATCTTGTTGATAGCATTGTGCGCCTTCTGAGCACTTTTAATGTCCACAAAATCCACAAAGGCTGCGACTCCACCTTCTGATCCCCGCTTAGGGAGGACCTTGACACTCTCCACCCGTCCATATCTAAAGGGGAAACAATGGAAGGAAAACAAGATGATCACCTGGTTTAAAACAGCTGCTTTGTTACATTTGACTTGTAAAAGAACAGTTCAAGCAGGGTTTAAGTTTGGAAAATTTATGCATTTTCCAAGTTGCTTTAATGATGCCATCATTTTCAGCTTGCATAGAGATGGCTGAATTGATGTCATTATGGGGGAGGTGGGGGGGTTTATACAACCCAGAAAGGTGGCTTCGCTGGTGATTTATTACTCTGTGGTATTTTCTTGCAAGGCAACGGTAACCCAGCAACTGGACTTGTAACCTTGACACATTACATGTTAATAAATGCATACATTTCCCAACAATGCCTGGAGCATTTTCCTGAGGGGGAGGGGCTCTCTTTAAGCTACTGAAAAGCGTTCACATGAGGCTTGTGCAGCATGCAAGGAGACGTGACATTTCCTGGTTCGCTGTTTGTAGGTTTCCAGAATCCAGATACATTATGCATGTCTAGGGCTCCCTCTGTTTGACTGAAAGCAAAGCGCTTTTGTGCAGTTTTGCATCTTTTAATATATACCCTGTCCACTGTTTTCCAACTGCAAAAAGAAGTGCTTAGGATAACATTAAGGTGTTTTTTTTTAATTATGTTTGAGGGCATACCTTCTATTGTTTCGTTAATAAGCCTATAACTGAGAAAATAACCTCGCTAAGTGATGGGTGTCATGACTGATGGGAAGCCTCCTCCTTTGAATTTATAAGGTTTATATAGAATTGCAGGGCTTACTACCACCCTTTCGCCCCCAAGAAGTCAGTTGGATTTAAAATAAATATTTCGCGAGGCTATTTTCGCTGCTTGAAAAAGACAGTAGGGTGCCCATAAATTTATTGGTATGCCAGTTCCCAACATTGAATAGCCTACGACGCCATTTTAGAAAAGCTGTTCACACTGCTTACTCATTCTGCCGTCCCCCATCTTCAATGACTTCTATCACACATTGGGCTGTCATGCACCTGCATACTCCGACTACCTCTGGTTAACACTGGAGCTGAGGTAGCAGCTAAAAGGGCTCCCCAACACGGCTTCTCCTCCGCTATTCCCGCTGCCTCCAACATACTGCCAGCCATCATCCCCCGGATTTATGCATCATATAACAGGCTAATGTAAATAATAGGTAATGGGTAGCATATTATCAAGTGTTTTGCAAGGTTGTATGACAAGACCCAAGCCACGGCTCCTCGATATTTGCACATCAAGACCCAGTATCTGTCCACCGTAAATAATGAGAGGAAGAGTGTGAAATAATCAAAATTAATGCAAGTAATAGGCTATTTTAAAGAGTCATGTGTTGGGGGGTATGGTGCGGGTCAAACGTGCGTTTCGACTTATATTTTATTGGACAGACCTCGTGTGATTTATGACGTTTTTTTTCAAGCAGCTTAGGTCCAGTCTGCCGAGGCACAGCACAGGGCTCTAAAAGGTAAGCGGAGTGATATAGGTGAGCTATGGTGTTTTTCAGCAGACTATTCTCTTGCACATATGGACGAAGAGGCGGGCTGCTTTTCCTTGACAGCCGAGCAACGAGAGCGCGCAGAGAACTGTGACAAGCCACACAAAAATTCATATTTACATTTTCCCTCCGGTTCAGCAAAGAAAACAAAGAGGTGAAAGACCAAAAATGGAAAATGCACTCGCTCTGCTTCAATGGATCAGTAGCACATGTTCAATGGAACATAAAGCACGAGCTCAAAATGAAAAGAAAAAAAAACTCAACTATTTTAAATAACGATTTGTGCTGCTGGGTTTGATCTTCACAGATCGACTAAGCTTCGGGCCATGCAATCCAGCAGCAGGGATAGAGATTTACATTGTTAAAACGTATCAAAAACAATGTGTATTTACTTTCGCCCACGGTAAGTAATCTACGATGCTACAGTGTTGCACATCGGTAACACTGCACGCTGCTCAAGTGCAGCCAGTTTGCAACAATGTTGCCGCGAGGATGGCGGCGTGATGTCGCGTCACCTTTGATGTTTCACTGAGCAGTATTATCTTAAGAATCGCTGGTTGCTGTTACAACCTTGCTAAAGCATTTCGTTGCTCAGACAAGTAGGCTAATTAACCACACTGTTGCCAAAACTGCACGTGTCGAAGGAAACCGTGACCTGTCCTGACAAACTCACAGAAAGTCAAGAGAAACGCCGGTGGTCGCTTTTTGCCCAAGCCCTAAAAAACACTCACCGTTGCTCTCAAAAACCTCCCTGACGGCCATGTAAAGATGCAGACTATTAAATGCACAGCTTGCATGAAAGCTACAGGGAGCAGCAGCACAGCTCGCCAGGTAGGCTGAAGTTTGTTTACACTGACGGTGTGCTGCTGGCGTTTACTCTACTGAAAAGGTTGTTCCTCGGCTACCTGGTGGGAGAGGTCATTAAAAACAGCCACATCACGAAAAAAGGACAGATAAAAGTGTAGCGTATCGACAAGTTGTGACGTACAAGTTTGTAACCGTGCCAAAAATGCCAAAACCATATGCCAGCTAGCTGTGTGGTTTAAGTGTGCTAGCCGTTTCTACTCAGCTCAAATCCAGTGCAGTGTTGTTGGTTAAGGAGAGCTGACAGCACAGTTGCCAAATAGCGCTTGACTACAGGGGAACCTCCTGCTTCATTCTGACTTCACTAAATGTGACACAACAGAGATGCTGGCTGACTCGGTGTTACACTAGTAAAACACACACCGCTCATCAGCGTTTCTACTCACCGCTTGAAGTGCTCAATGATCTTCTCCTCTCGCACATTTTCGGGTAAATTTCCCACCCATAAATGTCTGGTTTCCCGGACCATACTGTGTGCTCCTGTCCCCCGATCATACAGATGAGTTTGCTATGTCAGTTCCTTCCCGTGCAAAATAGAATAGGTTTGCAAAATAAAAGCCGGACAAAAAAATACTCCGCGCAAATCATAGGCTGGTCGTTGTGACCCAATGTAAACCATTAGGTTGGATCCCCGCACGCTGTTTGATACTCTTCACTGTTAAAAGCGCGATCTGGCACCTCGTGAACGCGCGCCAAACTGTTCCCGTGACTAGGCGCGTCCCTGACACCATGCGACCTTTGGGTGTCGAAAGAAAGCTTGTAGCTTCCTAAAAAGATGCAGCAACTTCGCTCGTAATGAGAGGCACACCGC